>JAPYZI010004942.1:0-11880 GCA_030523105.1 Ophioninae sp. A BG-2022a
CTCCGTCTTTTTACATCTTCTTCATTCCTCCATTCTCTTGTCCGGCCTGACTTACGCGCGGCTATCCGCTGTCGCTTAAGAAGTATTCACTTCAAAAATAAAAAAATCATTCGAAACTAAAGATAAAATGCATAGTAACATTGGAGCGATTGCGTTCTTGGAATGAACAGCTGAGAAAGTTTCCAAACAATTAGCCTTCCAATAATTATTGATAATTTCGACGAAACTCGCGTATATTCCTTACTCGCTCAGACTAAGTAACTGAACGATCGAGTTTTCCAATTCCTGTTGTATCAGCCGTCGTATTTTCCAGATTCATTTCACTTTCGACTCTAGAAAACGCAGCGCGCCCCGAAATTATTTTCACGTTTCATTGTGCTCGAATTCCGAATGCATATTTATTATTAAAAAAAAAAAAGAAGAAAAAAATTATTTCAAAGAGAAATAAATATGGAAATGTGGTTTCTAAATATTGTTTCACCTCTGTAATATTTGCGTACAGAAACGACCTCGTAATATTTATCTGCCGGGGATATACTGATAAAAAAAAGAGGACTGTTCGTTTCTGCGGGTAAGTACACCGGTAACGCGCAATCACCACGAGCATCTTTGTACATTCTAATTCGCATCACGTACCGCGTCGTCAGTGCGTGTCGTGTACACGAGTCGGTTCTTTCGCTGGTGTTCAAAATTGATTGCGAGATAATTACAACTTTGATGACTTCGATCTTTCGTACGCTCTGCTCTCGCTCGTCAAGTCTAATTGGCGTGAAGCAAACTAAAAAACGAAAAGCTGAAAGAATTGCTCTCGATATGAACACTCTGGCGCTCTCGAGTGAAAATCGTGCAGTGTACGGTTCACTTTTTTCTCTGCTCTTCCACCTCCTTCCTTTCCCCTCCTGCCGCTGCTGAGCTTAGTCCCACACTTTATTAGCGAATATGAGAAAAAGAAAAAAAAAATCAATTTACTACAGCAGTTTCGTGAAATACATGTTTCTCAGCGAATTCATTGAAACACGCATTCAGCTTGTCTCGTTGCCTTTAATTTCAGCGATCGGAAAGCTCTGTACGATGATCTTTTGCATACTTTTGACTTCAGCATTTAATTACTGAGGCATTAATTGTCGTGCACTGAAATATCTGAGAAAATTAACAGATCCTTTAATATTTGTGGCCAATATTCTTTGCAAAATTCGATGCACCGAAAGCGATGGCTTCCATGAAAAATTGTTGGAGTTTGCGGTAGATAATTTGAGAATACTTTAAAACATAAATTCTATTTAAGTATTTTCAAATTCCAATGCTGATTTCCAACCAGGTTCCAACGTAAGAGTATGACGTTTCACCGTTGGCAACCAATGCATTGATTCGATTTCTACCTCAAAACGCATTGGATTTGAATAAGGGACAAATATTAGGTGTAGTAAAAACAAGTCCATGATTTTTCCAATAGATGGTCTTAGTTATCTGTATTTTGCGTTGTACAAGTCCGATCGGGTTCCACGAGACGGCGTTAGAAAGATGAAATTTCGCACTAAACTTTAGAAAATAACAGTAGAAAATAATGGATTTCTTTTTACTACACCCAATATTTAATACAGGAAAGGTTGGATCCCTATCAAGGTCAAACGTGCGAATAAAAATGGATACCTATGAGAATTTGTGCAGTTGTATTTGTAGGCACTCTTGATTAGACTCGTAGTTCTATAAGACCTCGAGTTTATTTCATTTAGCTTTGTACAATCGCCAACCAATGATAATGGTCGTTGATCATTGCACGGAATAACGGTTGGTCACGTAGCCAATGTCCGCGCGAGCGATTAACCCTCCGACGAGGGCAGTATTATTGCGTGCAAATGATTATCCAAGAAACGCTACGCGGCATTGCAACCGCTGCACATTCGTAAATTAGCTCGTTTATCACGTGCTCCACAATAATTTTTATTGCCGTTGTTATGCCTGGGACCATGGTGGGCGGAAGGTCCAATCGTACAAGGGACCATCTTTTCGTTTCCTGCCGATCGTAGAATCGACCACGTTTATCCGCTGGTCTTCAACTGGCGATTCCTCTCTCGGCATTGCTCCTGCGCAGATTTACTCCCGTTATTCCGTTTCGCTCGCGCGAATCTCGTTATACCGTTATCGTTCGATTCGTGAATTTCGCGTCTCCACCGGGTGGCGGCTGTACGATTATTTTTCCTCGTTCCCGATCCAATGCCGCTCCCCTTCTTCTTCTTCCTCTTCTTCTCTCTCTCTCTCACTCTTTCTCTCTCGCGACGTCGCTGTACTGCTATAGCGCGTAACTTTTTTTGTTCCGTTCACACGAATGACGCCATCGAATTCCCCAATACGCAGAGTAAACTCGCTTTTACGAAACATCGGAGTCTCGCGAAACTTCAATATCTCGTCATTGAAAGGAAATTCGAAGGACGAACGTTCTGTCTCTTTTTTTTTCATTTCGACTTCATCGTTTTTGGATTTTATTTGCGCCGTCAAATTCTTCGTTATTGAGGAAGTGAACGCGTACTGCCGTTGGGGTATCGGAAACAGTCTTGTGTTGAAAAAAAAAGCATTGATCGCGTGTTCCTTTTTTTTTTTCGGTCAATGAAAATACGATCGGTGCGAAATTCACCGCTCGTCCAAGCGGACGTGTATGCGTTACGTTTGAGCGAACACGCGTATAAATGTAGAATTGGGAATCGGTTTTGGCACCGGGTCGTTGCACGCCCTGGCAGACTCAACAGTACTATATTATTTGGTGAATATTTATCGTTCGTGTTCTAATGAATGGCTATAAGTGGGGGGAGGGGGGAGGGGATTATGTCGATTGGGTAGAAAATAAATGGTTTCACATCCTGGGTCCTGCGAAAGATGTCGAGGAAAAAACACGGCGTATTTATTATAAATATCAAATGACCACTGGGTGCAACAGACACCTGGCAAAAATTTGGATTCATAATCACCACCAGCTTGGCACAGTTCACGTAGTCGATATAAAGTGCAGGTGTGTAGCGAAACTATCCAATGTAGTATCGAGTTACCAAAGCGTCGGACTGTGTATGATATTTTCGTTAAAGTTTTTTTTTTCAATGACTGGAATTGCGGCTTTGAAAGCTTGGACGCTTCGATTACGTCAATATATGACCGATGATTGAACGGAAGATTTTTCACGTCGATTTATTACGATTTATACGCAGGCTGTTTTTACGATGATTGATGGTGGTTTTAGGTTATTTTTCTTAATTCTATGTGACGATTGATTCATTTTGGCGAAGAGTTATTTATTTTTCTCGAGAAATATTGATTAATTCATCAATATCTATTTAGTCCCCTTCAAAGTAATCAAACCTCGTATCTCATTTTTGGATCATGCGCACCTTCGGCGATGAAGTTTATAGTGCAACTCGACTTAATTTGTTGGAGTAACTGATAGTGTAACATGACCTATAAAGTTCCAAACCAATGGAAATTGGATAAAGAGTAAGTGCGTTAAATCGATAAAATATTATCGCTCTTTGTAGTGGAAAGATGTGAGAATGTTGAAAAGAACTAACTGCGACGCATTGGCGTGGCGTATCCTGGTATAACTAACACATTTGCCTATTGCCCAGTAGCTATGACTCCGTATGCTCTATGTACATGAATAACGTGCGTTATCCGGTTGCATCACGCAAACGTTCAGCTTTTTCGATCGCGAGGCCACGGCTTTGCCATTTGCCGTAGTTCCTTATTCATAGCGAACCTCGCCAGCCGGACGCCAAGCAAATGGAATTTTTCATGTTTTTGCTTCGTTTGACGCGATTCAGATAAGAATTACACCGATAAGTGGTACAACAAAAAAGTACGTTGATATCAGATGTAACTGATTTTCTGCGAAACGACATATTTTTTGTTGTTGGGAAAAAACGGTGTTGACACTGATTTGCTTGCCGTAAATAATATTTCGTCAAGCTTCCAACGTGGGATAGATTTACAATGCAACCAGTCTAGGACCAAGTCTTGATCCGTCGTTCCCTTTTTGGTAAATTGATCAGGAACGGACTGGTGAACGAGCGGTAAATGACCAGGAAAGTTTCAGGGAGTAGCTCAAGTAATAACCTGAAACAAACGAGGAAATGAAATATTACGGATTTCAGCCTTTTTGGAATCTTTACGGAGATAAAATCGGGAGTATATTCAATTTATTATTTCGGCGATGTCCTGCATTGTATCCTCCATTATATCGATACGTACCATTTTATCAGCATATAATTTTCTTCAACTAAGCGGAGGAAACTTTTTCTTTTGAATTGCAGGCGCCCAAAAGCAGGTTGTTGTATCGCGAGGATGGAAGGAGCATTTATCTCTCGAGACGAGCCAACAATTGACAATCCACCGGATTTAAGTACACCGCCAGTATTACCGACAGTTGACAGTTGTCAGACTTTGAATGCAACAAAAGAATCACCAAACGCCGCCGCGGGTTTGTCGGAAGATGCACGAATCCTTTCGGTCGACCGGGTGACCGTAGAGAAGATTATCTTAGAAAAAGGTGGGCTGCGCGAGGTACTGGTGACAAAGAGTGAAAGTAAGAAAAAAATATCCGAACGTACGAAGTTTCCAAGCCCTAAGTCGCGATCCACGATCTGGAGAAAACGGTCAAACAGCACCGACGATTTATCGTCATCAGGAAGGTTCCACAAAGTCAAACTGGTTAATGCTCTTGATTGGTCTTTGGTGACCGATACCGGAAAGATCGAGCCAAAAAAAATCTCAAAGTTATCGATTTTGAAACCACGAAAGAGCGAAAATATAATTCACGGTAATGAGAAAAGAATAAGTCCTATCAAGCTCACAAAAAGTTCATCGATCGGCAGTCTCTTGAGTATAACTGGCGAAACATCCCAGTCTGGGAAAATTCGTAAAATACCACCAAAAGTCCCTGACAAACCGAAGAGAAAGGTCCAAATCGATGAACAATGTTTCGAAACGAATCGCAAATCCGCGGATATTTGGGAAAACTTTTCGTTACCGTCAGAAACTGCGATCAATATAGAAAAAGTCAGTGATGATGCGTTGGAAGTAAACGCACAGCGCTCTTCTCAACCGGGCAGCGAATTCTTAAAAAACCCTCCAAATGTATCGAAATTGGCGACAAAAGCTCAGGAATTTTTGGAAAAAAGCCAATCGGAAATTGAGAAACTCCAAAAACATTTACGCACTCAAATCAATGTAACGACAGCTCAAACGTACAAACAAAAATTACCGGGTCTTGGCTCGTTGAGAGTCTCAACGATTCCAGATTTAGACCTCAACGAGAATATCACGAAGACTAATACGTTCGATAAAGAGTTCCTCGAGCGTCACAGTTACGATACCGAGTTGAAAATCGAAGAAAAACGTTTGTACGAGACAAACGTCAATTGTACTCCGGAAGCTCGAAACAACGACGATCCACCTAATTTCGAGAAGCCCCGATACAGCAAAAAAGTATTAGAAATCGAGAAGCGGTGGTCCGGTGAATTTTTGGACAACAATTTTGAACAAAATTCTTCGGAATCGTCATACGTCGAAGAGTTGGGTAGCGTTTCGTCTCGTGAAAGCATAAAACCTGAAATAAAGAGAAAATTTAGCGAATCAAAGAGTCGATCAAAAGAGGAGGCGCAGGGCGAAAGCTGGCGAAGAGACAGCGCCGAAGAAATATTCGAAGAAACCGTCAGTACGGTAGACTCGGATTCTTGTCTCGAAGAGAGAATACGGGCGATCGATGATGACATCAGCGAGTCAGTGAAGACCGAGGATGACGGAGACGTTGAGTGTAAACGTAAAGGCGAATCAACGACGGAAAGTCCTCGAGACGGGTCTCAATCCGTAACGACATTCGAAACAGTAAAGCCTGATTTCCATGAAGACGAAATATCAGTTGAATTCTTGGCACAGTCAGCAGAGCTAGAAAATTTATCGAAACGCGACGTGGACGACCGAGGATCGAGAGTACTTAAATCACCACGGAATCTTTCGAAAGATAGTCACTCGAATTTATCAAAGTTGAATATCAGGGAAGGTAAAATCATTAACGATTGTCTGACAGAAGCGAATCAAACAGAATTCACGGGAGCACCATCGAGTGCTGACGGATACGCAGACTTGATAAAAGAATTCACAATGGAGGCGAACTCTTCAAAAGCTCCCAAGGAAGAGAAGAAGAAGCGAAGTGGTCTTCGTCGTCTTCTCCCCGGTATATTTTCCCCAAAGGAATCCCGGAAGGAATACAAGAAAGAGCAGAAAGAACGTAAGAAACGGGAGGACAAGCACTTCCATCAGCACCAGCAAAATGGCATTTATACGAGATCACCGGACACCATGAATCTGAACGATGACATAACGAGGAACGTGAAACTGGACACGAGCCTGAACAGTTCGATCATCGAAGAACGGCTGAACGAGATAAAGCAAGAGTTGTTTCCCGAGCAGGGAATGACAACGAGTACTCCTGATCATTTTCTGCAAAACGATCGAACACTCGCGCAAGACCCACGGGCGGCTAGATCATTCACGGTTAATTCCTCTCTGAGTTCCATCGCACCTGAAGATAAATGGCTGGATCACAACATCATAAGTGGCTCGCCGGACATGCGAAAATTCAAACAGCTGCGCAACGAGAACGAGCGAAAATGTAGCCTTGAGAGAAAGCATAGTTTGCAGGAATCGAATCAGCCACGATTCCTGCGTAATCATGGTCCATCGGGTCGCGTTTCCGCACCACCGAGCGAGAGATTTCTGATACGACCGAGGGCTGTGCACCCGGTCGACCGGCCGCTTCCCGCGATACCTCAAAAAGTCGAAATCTCCAATTACGAGAATCACGAAGAGATTCGGAAACACCCAAATTATTATCGTAGACAAGACAGAATCGAGGCATCAATGAATTATCCTGCGGACTCTTATAGTCACGTTACCGGTAATGAGAATTACATTAACGATCCGAGCCTTTACGAGAACGGCAACCACGTGATCGAGAAAACAGAGATTAACCGTAATCAGAGTATCGATTCCGGCTTCAATCTTACACCCGTATCAGCGCAAGTTAAAATAACGCGTCAAATGATCGTCAATCAAAATCAGAAGGCACCGCTGATCGGCCGTTCGCCAAAGTATTCGCCGAGCTCGAGCCAGAAATCCGGTGATTACGCAGATTCTAGTTACACACCGAATTCCAGTCAGAAGAGCGAGTTCTCACCTGGAAGTTCGAAAAGCGGCGAGTACTACCTCAGTTCACCGCGCAATAGTTGCAGAACTTCACCCGATGAGAGTATGAACGAACGGAGGGATCAGCAGTCCGCATACGAGCATCAGCCTCGCCGCCGTGACGTTGATCAGGATCAAGAATTCTCCAACGCCGCGCCGTTATCACCGAAAGTCCGGACTCCGCCGAAGAGCGAACGCGTCTACGATGTAGCTCCGATATCACCGTTGCAGGATACACGCGTTGACAAGCCGTCACCGATTCCACGACAAATGGTCGCTCAAACTGGTTCGAATCAGGACGCTTCGTACGCCGTGCAAAAGGGCTCTCCGAACATTCCAATGTCCACCAATTTGGCGAAGCTCCGGGCTAACGTGGAAGGTTCGATAAATGAGGATCCTCCATCATCGGGCAACGGCGATCGCTTGAACAATGAAACTGATAGATGTACCGACTCGAGAGTAACATCTCCCGTTCCTTCATCGAGAACTCTTGCATCTCCAGTGCAATTCCGAGACTCACCAGGCGAACGTAACGACAAGGATCAACGTTCGTCCATTCAGAACTTCCCGAGAGTCATGTCACCAACCAGGATTCAGAGGATAGCGTCTCCGTTGACTATTGTGACACCGGGAAATCCATCACCTGTACCGACTTCGATGATGTCACCGAGTGCCCATTCCAGCGTCAATTTGACGGCAGAGTCCAAACCCATGACCTCTCCGAGGATTCACGTACAGGATTTGTCACAGGAATATCAACACCGCAGACAATCCAATCATCCCCATCAATCGCGAACACCTATCGTATCACCCAACATTTCTCAGATCAAAGTTAACCCGTCGAGTGGATCCTACACTCCAATGTCGTCTTTTAGTTCTCGTCGAGCACAGCCCAACGATCAAATTCTTATCGCGTCGCCGAAACGCGAAACGAGTATCTACGAGACTCGGGTCGGTCGACTTCCTACGGAATCCCATTGCCCAGAATCACCGGTTCCCATGGCTGAATCCCCCAGTCAGGTTTTGATACCGAGGACTCAAAACGCGCGACAAAATTTGATCGAACGCAACAGAATCGAACGCGTCAAATCTCCCACCAGCGAAGCTTCCAGTGCGAAGGATCAAGTTGATCGCGCTCGTGCAGTTGATGAATCGTTGAAAAGAACTTCACCGATGGTTCGTCCGATGTCGCCATCGGTCGGCACCGGATCACCCGAGAAGAATATTCAGAGGCCCGAACCGGTTTACCTGAGACGAGAAGGAGCTCAGCGAGTCTTGTCACCAATGACGATACAACCCGAAGATAGAAGAGACCCCACTCTTGTTGTGTTCTCCGCACAGAATAGGGCCGATACTCTTTTGGTCCCGGTTAGACCGGAAACTATTCGCAATCCAGGATCCAGTTGTAATTATATACAGAAGCAACAGGAGACCCAATCGTTGCAAACGCAATCCGGTGGTGATAAAATACCTGTCCAGGAATCGAATTATGTGGAAAGACGGGTCCAGTCACCTTCAGGAACATCGCGGATGCTCTTGCAGAGGCCCGAGGTTATTTACGTACAGCGAGATCAGAATTTGATGCTTGGAAATCCTGATTCGAAGCATACGCAAAGTTCAACGCCGACTTCATCGAGTCAGCGTTCCAATCAGGTACAGCAGCAGATAGAAATGAATTCTAGAAGAGTCCGACGAGCGAGCGAAAATGTTTACGAAGATCGCAAAGCTGGAGGGCCTCAGGATAGTCCAGTGAACGAGCAGATTTATGGATCTCGGCATAGCCGTCAATCACCAGCTTCTCCGAGGCAATCGATGGATTCGAGGCCGAGGCAAAATGACCTTGGAGCTCAACAAGACCAGGGACCACCTGTAACCACGAGATCGCCCCAACAGCAATATCAACGAGAGATTTATGCCTCGAAACAGGAAATACTGGGAGAAAATCATCAACAATCATTTTGTGCCGCTGATAAGTGCGGACCTTATCAGCCGAGCAGAAAGGATCCGATTTACAGCCAGAGACAGTCGCGTCAACAGCAAGAACTCATCTACGGTCAACGTACCTCAGAGCCGATTTACGGGCAGCATACGGGTCGACAGTTATCACCCTCGAAACGCCAGATGATGCAGCATCTCGAAGCTTTCTATTGGCAACAGAAGGCTATCGACGCGCAACGAAAATCCACGACTTCGCCAACTCCGTTGGGTCGTGTAATTCCCGAAGGAAAGATGGAGTCTCCGGAGGTTCGCGAGGCAATTTATTGGCAACAGTTGAAGAAACTTGACGAGGAACAGCAGAGGAAGATTTTCGAGAGTAACTCAATAGACGAGAGAGGCGATCCGTACAGTCATAGAAAACAATTTCTACGCGCCGGTGGGCTATCGCCTGTGGGAAATCCATCGAGACACGGCTCGGCACCCAGTCTTGCCAATCAGAGTTTATCGATGCCCTCGATGCATCAAAATCAACAGCAACTCCTGGAAAACTCTGCTGAACAGATTTACTGGCACAATAAAACGCAACACGCGAAGAGTCAAATGCCGGTTGGCAAGCCACCGATGATGGGCCAGAAAGGCCAAAATCAGCCGATATTGATAGTGAGACCGCAACAGGCCGTAAGAGAAATGGATAGGACGGAGCAGGGTATGACTTACGAAGGGCGTGACGGCGAAACACTTCGACAAGATGGGCCGAGATCTAAAAGCGTATCGCCTCGCTTTACACGCGGTGACGAGCGTCGAAGTCTCAGTTTGCCGAGAAAGCCTGTCGCGTTGAACGATGAACTCAGAGAGAATGTCAAAGCCAGTCGCGAATTTCGTACGGTCAACGCTGCGAACTCTGGTCGCGCAACAAGCACAACACCTATCTACGATCTTCAGGATAACGAGGGAATGGATACGGCGAAGAAACCGTTAGCTCCGCCCCCAATCTTTAAACGTGGAAGTTTGATAAGCAATTCCAGCAGCTCCGTCGATTACGGGACTATGGGAACGAAAAGGGTGAGCTTCTCGAATCAAGCTAATTCTCCGGAAGTTGGCTCAGGTAATTGGCCGACTAAACACGGTATGGCGCCCGAACCACCGACCCGGAAACATCGGACCGAAGACAGAACTTCTATCAGCTCGGAAAATAACGATCCGATTTACCTGCAAAACCAAGACGATAATCAAAACAGCGCGAACATTATTTATGGCAATGTCACCAAGTGTGGCCACACCGAAACGATTTCCGATGATCAAACATCGTTGAGAAACGAACAAAGAAATCCCGTGTACGAAGCTGAATACGATGCGAAACCGCTTCCCCCGCCACCTCGCGAAACCTCCTGGATGTTGAAACGTAGCTCGAGCATGAAGGATAGTTCCGGCAACACCGGCGGAATACCGAGGATCGAGATTCAACGAGCCAAAGTACCGGCAAATCCGCGAAAGTGGCCCGGCGTCAGCGAGAGCGAGAGCGGAAGCGAGGCTGGTGAGGTGCAGAAGATACTTCAACGGCGTAACGGTGAGTCAGTTATTTATAACCTCTATCTCCTCGAAATTGCTTTTCCTCGCGTACGTACACCCTCTGCACCTCGGGACAATCGATACTCCAGCTTTCTGCATTCTTTGTGCTCGGGCGATCACTTTTGTTCCTTTCTTAGGATATTCGAGCCGTTCGTTTGACTTTTATCAGGTCATTCTTTTTCCCTTGATCACACGCCACAAATCCTACGGCTTTGTTTCAACACGTGTATTAATCCTGTAGTCAATTTGAACATGTTTTAGGATTTCGTTTAGGCGAATTACACGAAGTTTGTTAACAAAAAATTAGTGGATTTTTTATTTGACTCGAAAAATATTTATCTATTCGTCGATATCTATTTTATCCCCTTGAAATAAAGTAATCCCAAACAAACCCAAATATCAATCAATTTTCCCAGCACTTTTTTGAAACCTCGAAACATTTTTGGTACGCGCCATTTGGTATGGCCGTCGAGCTCTTCCAGCTCGATGTGAAAGTACCCTTTAAGCGCGTATGAATTTTTTTGTAACCGCGTTCTTTCGAGTCACGTGTTGATTTCAACAATTAAACGCGTAACGCATTATAACTCATACACATGGATTAGCAGTGTAGCTCCGCTCAGCTCTTCACCAAATCATTCGATTTATCATCCGTGACCCAACGGATAGCCCTACGTGATATCATTTTTCCCCGCAGCTTAAGGGAATGACGAACATGTTTCTAGCCACATCGAAATTTTTAAATCCAATTTCTCCTATACTATTCAACCGCTTTGAATAAAATTTATTGTGTGTATGCAGGACGCTTCCTCTAGAAAAGGTTTTTCTCATTTTACCAGTCTAATTTTGCACTTTCGACAAAAACTCGGGCATATTCGAAATCAGCTGAAAATTTCCGATCAAATATACCCTTTTGAGAGGTTAAAAACGAAAAAAAAAAATTTCGACTTCCCCCGGCCACTTTTCCAGAATCGTGAAAATCGGGAAATTTCAAAAGGTCGTAGGGTGAGCTCCTTATATGCTGTGGACATTCAATGGGAGGGTTTGGAAAAGGTTTTTGCCTAACTTAAATAATGGCGTTGGATTCGTATCGATATCTCGTATAGTTTTCCCGGAAAGTCCACGTGAAAAATCGCAAAAAAAGAGGCA
>JAPYZI010004943.1:0-11880 GCA_030523105.1 Ophioninae sp. A BG-2022a
CATTTCACCCAGCGAAAAATCGACCCTCCAATCTCAAAGTGCGCACACTTGCCCCAAATGTCTAAAACCCAAGAATTTTTCAATTTTCCTCAAAAAAAACATTGCACCCAGCGAAGAATCGACCCTCCAATCTCAAAGTGCGCACACTTGCCCCAAATATCCAAAACCCAAGTATTTTTCCATTTTCCTAAAAAAACAAAAAAATAAACTGAGAATCCAAGTTTCCCAGCTTTAGTTCAGCCTATGTAAAAACTTAATGAATCCGCATTTTAACGAATACAGATTTTTATCGAAGCTGTAACGTTTTTCACCTAGCGAAGAATCGAGGCTGAATCAGGGATTCGTTAGAACCCGTTGGCGCCGTTGTTAGCGAATAGAGAATCGGCGCGAGCGCGGGCACGATCGAGGAGGAAAACGCAGCGGATTCGGGCGTGTAGTTAACACGAGGGAGTACGATAATAGTCGTGAGGCCAGGAACACGAAGGAGATACGCGGTGGCGCGGTCGATGGTAGTAGTAACGGCACGCGGTCACGCGGGGGAATTAGCGGAGAGGATAGTCGTAACCGCGACCCATCGGGTGAATACATAGGATGCCGTTGCATACCGTTGCTCACCTCGACATACCAGCGGCCAACGTACGAAGGAATGCGCCCCACAGTGTTGCCTCGAGAGGCTTATCCTCTCACATTCAATTCGTACACTCCCCGGTGCACACGCGTTGTCTCTATCGCACGCGCAACGAGAGATCTCTACAAATCGCTTAAATCTTTCATCCTTTTTCGAGCATTCCTCGAACAATGAAAAATCTTGGAGCTGTCGTCGATTCAGCGATCAATATTTATCGATATTTGCTAAAGTCGAAGGTCAATGAAAAAAAAATAAATAAATAAATAAATAAAACGAAATTGTCGAGTGTTTGAGCGATATTTGAAAATAATTTGATTGTGGCGAGTTTCAATGAACTCTTCGTACATTTATGGTAATTTAATTTCGTTTACTTTTTGAAAAATTGAGATTTCTCAGCCCCCAAACCCAAACAAACCCAAACGCACCTCCTATACTTTCCCAGTCCTTTTTTCATCGTTTTGCTCGATGTTTTTTTTTTTTTTTTTGTAAAGTGAGGAAAATCTGATAAACGAAAAAGGGGTATCCATAAATTCATGACACGAAACCTGGATAGTGGGATCGCTGAAGAGAGAAAGAGAGAAAGATGGTTCGATTGTTTTTCATTCGACGTTCCGGCAATTGAGTGAGCTCGTACATGCAGTAACTATTCTCCCCTGCATCCTCTCCGTTTTCGACGCAATCGAAAGTGTGAACGCGACAAAACGATTCGCAGTTTCCGTGTACGCACTTGTACGACGGGCAATACGATACTCCCGAATTCATCGAGTACACGTTCGAAAGCGATCGTAATAGCGAGAAACGCGTTCGTCCAGATATTTGAAACGAGGAATAACGAGGACTCGTTTCTCCATCGCTGAGATTTCGAAAAATAGACAACGAATTTTCATCCAGTTTGTTTCTATAGGTTATACAGTTTTCAACGTGGAACTTCATCTTCAAACAATTACCAACGCTGTTTCAACAATGATACATGCATTTATGGATTTGGTGCAGAAATTGCAAATTTTTTCAATTTTTTATCGTTTCCTTCAATTTTCTTTAATCGTCATCAATTTTTCCAATTTTTTACAGTTATTTAGTCGAAAGAAAATTCATAATTATCCAACTCTTAATTTTCTTCGATTCAATTGATTTTGATCATTGACTATTTTCATTTTTAAGTTTTTTAATTAATTTTACATTTTTTGACGATTCAAATATAACTTTGGACCATATCTTTAAATAGTTTTTATCATTCTCTTTTGATAAAATATAAAAAGAATTTTCGAAACGTTTTCTGCTCGCCGGAAAAAAAAACGGTGCTTGCTGAAGTCTATTTTATTTTGTAATCAGCAAGAGGAAGGTAATTCAATATTTGCACTGAAAAATATTAAAAAAAAACGTTTTTTGGATTATGAACCAAAGTTTAAATATTTTTCAGTGCAATATTTGCACTGAAAAATATTAAAAAAAAGAAATCATTTTTTGGGTTATCAACCAAAGTTTTGATTGATTAAAGATTTTTTTATTTAGTATGAAAAATTGTATTTAATTTGTTTGAAATGTTAAGAATGATTAATAAATTTGTTCGAACGTTATTGATTTTAGAGCAAAATTTGGTGGCCTGATATACCAGTTTTAAATAAATTTCAAGATCGTTGCGAAGCCGCAATTTTTGTCAATTTTTGAATATTTTCGTAATTTTTGATGATTTTCGCAATTTTTGAACATTTTTATAATTCTTGATGATTTTTGCAACTTTTGATACTTTTCAAAGTCGAATGCCTTGAAAATCACTTTTCCCCAAATACGCGTGTGAGAATGGGTCGGTCTTACACGTGCGCGTCGAGCCGAAGGCACGCATACATATTGGATGGAACGGTTCCTGTAGGCGCGCGCGTACAGTTCACCGCAGTTCCAGAGCGCAATCCGCAGCAGCCCGATATAATCCGATTCCTGCCCAAAGAGCCGAATCGCGGCGAGCGTATGACCCGAAACGGCGGATACCGTTTCGGGTCTGTAGATGCGAACATGCGCGCCTGCATTCAGCGAAAGCGACCCGAGAGAGAACGGCCCGTGGCAGATTCGTTTTTCGTTTTTTTTTTTGTTTTTTTTTTATCAGTATCAAACATCGCAAGCTTTGTGGTTTATTCCACTTGTGCACAATTTCAAGGATTCTATTTGATGGGAAATAAAATAAAATGTATTATTAATTTATTATTAATTTATTCTAATATTTAATATTTTTTTTATTTATTCTTTTCAGATTTTTTCGGAATACTTTCTGCAATTTTGTAGTTATTTTTTTTCTGTAATTATTTCCAAATTTTTTGAATATTTATTCTTGAAATTTTTAATTCATTATTCTTTATTATTATCCAAAAGATTGACTTATCAAATTGAGTTTATTAAATTCTGATAAGAATACCTAGAAACATTTGAGAAATAATCCGAAATTTTTTTCTTAAAAAAAAAAGCATTAACTGATTATATATAATTAGCGATTATACAAATACATTTAATATTTCAGGTTTGTCAAAGCATTAATTATATCACGAAATTTTGATAAATTCAATTTTCGTAAAATTGTACATTTTTTTAAATATTATAAACTTTAGATAGAAAATGAATTTTTTTTTACGTTAGAATTATGAAAATTTTAAATGATTTTAAATTGTTAATTAAACGTAGTACACATGAATTATTCCAAATTTTTGAAACGTTTCAGAACAATTGTTTTTTTTTGTTTATTAAACAAAAAATGAACAATAATTTGAGTTTATTTTTCTAAAATTGTGATATAATATTAGCAATTGTACTTTTTTTTTAATGTTGAAAAAGTGTCAAGGTTTTGGCTGTACGAGTGAATTATTCGAATTGTCCTCTCTGATAGCTGGTTTTTCATGTTCGGTTGATAAATTTATGGTGGATCGTTATAAATTGAAAATTCTGAATTGAGTAAGTTTTGGTTGCGTAGTAGGAGCGTTTACTGCACCCGTGCGTTACGGCGTTGCGTCATTCCACAGATTAGCGTCAATCCGTTTTATCGTACCGCCGAGTAACGTCGTGAACGAAGACTACGATGAGGACGAAATTGACGACGTGCTAACCACACGCGTACGCACGAGTGCTACAAACGACGTTTCGGAGCATCGCGCGAGCAGCTGTCACCAATGTCGCTTCACTCGCGACAAATTCCCTCGCGTCGATTTTTTATTTATTTTTTTTTGTTCACTTTCTCATTTTCATAATTGTTCGAAGGTTTAACGTGTAGATTATAGGGTTGTAGACAAATGAGAATTGTGATAAATGTTTGCTTGACATTCATGGCAGCAGTCGATCAAAGGAAAATTGAAAAATAACAAAAAAGTATTTTCGTTGGATTTCAAAGATTTCGAGCTCAAGATTATCTTGCTTATTTATTAAAAATTATCTTTTTCGTTATTAATTTTGTTCATTATTAATTTCTTTATCATTAATTTTTTTAATACTCAATGATTTTCATCATACATTTCTTCGTCACTTATTTAATCGTCATTAATTTCTTCATTATTAATTTCTTTATCATTAATTTTTTTAATACTCAATGATTTTCATCATACATTTCTTCGTCACTTATTTCTTCGTCATTAATTTCTTCATTATTAATTTCTTTATCATTAATTTTTTTAATTCTCAATGATCTTCGTAATTCATTTCTTCGTCATTAATTTCTTCATTATTAATTTGTTTAATTCTCAATGATCTTCATAATCCATTTCCTCACCATTTATTGCTTAATTATTAATTTCTTTATCATTAATTTCTTAATTCTCATTGTCTTCATAATTAATTACCTCGCCACTTATATCTTCATCATTAATATCTCCATTATTAATTACCTCACCATTAATTTCTTCATTCATCGATATTCCATTAATCGCAATGACCTAAACGCTCGTACGTCGCAATCGTAATTTACAAAGTACAATTTTCTATAAAAATGAAAATAAAAAAAAAAAGCGATAAGAATTTCCATGGTATGCGAACGACACAAGTTTCAGCGACGTTAAATTCGAAACGATAGGACGTTTAGATGTGCCCGTCTCGTCGCGTATCTTCGATTATACGAAATAAAAACTTCAATCGGAGCTAACTCATTGGAATTGAGTAAGATGGGGGGGGGAGGGAAGGGAGAAAAAACGAAGGGGAATTCTACGTGGATCGGAGAGTGCGCGCGTGTGGGTGGCGAAGATACAAACGGCAGTCGGTTACGAGTTGCACGTGTGTACGATGTTTGTTCGCTCTTAAATCTCTTACTCGTTCCATCCTTTATTTGCCGAGGACGGGAGGGAACGAGACGAATCTCGTTCCCCTTTTATGATCAAACGCGTGTTCACGGATACACGAGTATCAAAATATATGTATAGAGAAAGATCTCGTTCGAGCTTTGAACATCCGCATTCACGAATCTATAAATATAGGCTTGTCCAAAAGTATTGGGCATTCTATATTTACCCCCACTTTCTTCCAGTTTAGGATCGAGATATTATTGGATGAACAATAAAAAACCGGCAAAATAAAAAAAAAGTTTGAAAACCATGATAACTTGCTAAAATAAAATAACAATGAGTAATAATATAACGATATCTTATAACGTTATAAAAATACTAAAAATAATAAATTAATAATAAATATCAGATTCATATTAATATTAAATAATATTAATATCAAATTAATAATAATAGAATCAGAATATAATAATAAATTATTCTATTCTGATAAGTTATTCGTATTAATTATATAATTCGTTATAATTAATACAAATAACGCAAAAAAAAGTATTTCTCAATTTTTCGTTTAATCTATACGTTCGGATAATATTATTATCACCAATAATAACTCGAAAATTCAATCCGATATCGTCATCCGAAATACGATGATTAATTCATCGTTCAAATAAATGTTTTATTTATTTTTTTATTTACGAAGTGACAGGCTTCTCGACAGCGCAGTGCGTTTAATTAATATTTAGTTTAAAAATAGCTTGTTGTTAGTGGACAAATCGTGAATAATAAAATATTATTATTCACGATTTTTCCGCTAAATAATTTCTCAATTGTAACATCAGCTTATTAGCTTAAATATCAAATAAATACGCTGTCGAATGGCTGTCGATTCTTGAGCGGTCACCGCTCCGAGTTTCAGTCATGCGGGATACTTTTGGAGTTTAAGTACCGTAGCTAAAGCACATTCAACAGTGTCGGTTTATACTCAGCGCAAATTCCGAACGATTAACGCATTGGAGGTAAATTCAACGTAACTAACCTCTCCCCCCCCCCCTCCCTCTTTCCCCGCCCCCTCTCCAGACGAAAGCATCAATTCCCATTCCTCTACGTTTCACCGTGCGTATTCACTTTACGGATCCGGTCATTTGTGTGTTAACTCGTGTCTGCTACTTCAAACTGTCGTATCTACACGCACCGAGTTGCTACAGATCGGAGATGGATCCTCTCCGCCCGATGACTCCTCCATTCGGAGCAAATAGAGCCCCAACGTACGCAAGCTGTGTACTTACATTGATTCGTACGTGAATGTACACAGCCAAGTGGTGGAAGTCTACTTCAACGATGTCTTCAATGTCTCTATGCAGCGGTGGCAAAAGAGAGGGGGGAAATAATGGTAATTGGGGGAGGGGACGTTACAGAGGTAAATTTTCACAAGCTTTAAGTTTTGATTTAAAAAAGCAATGGAAATTCTACTTTTTTTTCGTATTAACAAAGAGCTTTACTAGCCATTCTATTTTTTATTTATTTTTTATATATTGTTTGGGTTTGTTATTGGTTATTATTTATGTTTAGTATTAACAAATTATATTTTTAACTATATTATATTTAATTTTATTTCAAATTATATTATAATTGTATTAACAAAAGCATTTGTTTGTATTTTTGAAACATTTATTTGTATTTATATTTTTTTTTTTTTGGTTTATTATTTATTTATCGTTATCGGTTATTGTTTATACGTTGTGTCGGTGAAATTTTTCGTTTGTATTTTTCACATATTTGTTGCTTTTATTTGTGTTTTCATGGAACTTATCTGTAAAATAAATTATGAAAAACGAAAAAAAAAAATCATTTTCGTTCGATTTCGATGATGCGAACTTGAAGATCGCGGGTTTAGTAATCTACGTGATTTCTTCGAAAATAAAAAAATTTAAGAAAATAGAAATTTGAAAAATATCTGCTAAATAAATTATGTAAACGAAAAAACAAAATCATTTTCGTTGGATTTCGATGATGCGAACTTGAATCTCGCGGGTTTAGTAATCTACGTGATTTCTTCGAAAATAAAAAAGTTTAAGAAAATAGAAATTTGAAAAATATCTGCTAAATAAATTATGTAAACGAAAAAACAAAATAATTTTCGTTCGATTTCGATGATGCGAACTTGAATCTCGCGGGTTTAGTAACCTACGTGATTTCTTCGAACAAAAAACAAACGAAAAAAAAAAAAAAAAATAGAAATTAAACAAATAATTATTTTCGTCGGACAATCAAGTTGAGAGTTTCAATTTCCCATATTTCATCGCTACTCCCGATGAAAAATTCTTTGAATCCGTTGAAAGCATCTTCGGGAGTGGAACAGAGATTGTAAAGTAGGATGAGAAAAGTCATAAGGTAAATGATGATTATTATCGTTTTCAGCAGCAAAGAGAAGACCGAGGGAATTCTGGAACCACGGCTGTTCTACGAGGGCGAACTCGGTGTGATTTTGATGTGCATACGCTTCCTGTGAGTGGGGGCTCCAGGAATATATATCCTCCGCTCGGTGGCCCTCCTCCTCTCAAATCTACTCGTCTATCTCTGTTGCTGAGATTTGCTCGTCCTTCGTAAAATTTCGCTTTGTGTCCAAATGCACACCCACTTGGGAAAATGTGTGTGTCTAGTTGAGATATAGAAGTCGTTTCGACATAACCTAACCATTTAAACTCTCTCTCTCTCTCTCTCTCTCTCTCTCTCTCCGTCTTTTTCTTTCTCACTCTTTTGCTCTCTTCAGTTCATTCTCATTCGCCTTCCGGTGAGATCTCATTTTGTTCGCCAACTCTCTTTGTCGTCTTCCTCATCGTCTATGTTGGAAGCTCGAAACGATTTAGGTATATACAGATATACAGTTACGAGTGTTTATACAGGGAACGTCGTACCCTCGAAGCACAACTCCTTCACCTCGTTCCTCTGACTGTGTACTCTTCGTAGTTCTCTCTCTCTCTTTATGACGAAACTGCACTATTGTTGCATTATCTTCAGGCACTGACCATGTCGAGATTAAAGTTTTGAAGTTGCACCGGAGAAGCGAGAGGGAAATAAAAGGGGAAACAACAGGGTCGTCTCCAAGAGGACAGCCAAAAAAAAAAAGATATTTCTCGAAAAGAGGCACGCGAAATGATTCGTTCCTTCTTTCTTCGTCTCGCTTTTGGCTGGCTGCACTACGCACGCGTTCTTCTTGCTTTGTACAGTGTACACAATGTACACTGTGCAGTACTGTGATCGTTGGAGCTTGAGTCGTTGCGCCGCACAACACGCTACTTCCGCAAAGGCACACTAAAATGCCCGGAAATGAACCCAACGGACTACTACATACGAACGGACTTTTCCCCCTCCGAACGAACAGTCTTATTCGACGAAGAAAGAAAATTTATGAAAATGAAAGAAACAGTCGAGCGAAAAAAGCTACCTGCTAGATTGAATACCATCGTAAAGTTTGCGGTGAGCAATATATATTTTTTTTTTTAATATAAAACGATACTTTGAAAAAATACGAAAAATCGAATTGAGAGAAAAATGACGTATCGACAAGAGAAACCAGCTGCGATTGAACGAAGACATTTTTTTTCGACTGAAATTCGTTCTTTCATTACCTTTTGATCGTTTCGTTTGTTACCGGCTATTCAAAGCTACCTGATTAGAAACCAAATAAAATGACGAAAATTCCATACGAGTCCAATAAAAACTTTAACCAATTCTGAATTTCTAAAAATTCATTGAATCAATCTGATCAACATTTTTCTGTTTTTATTAAATAGCTTCTGTGTTTTTTTTTGTTTTTTTTTTTTTGTTTTTTAACTGGCTCGAGGTAATCGGTGATAATCGCGTTGGAATTTCGAGCGTTGAAAACTGCTTTTTGCGGATGGATACCGCGTCGTAGATCACAAATCTCTACCCATATTTATTGCAGATGTAACTGCGTGTCATGATTTTTCCCAACCTTCCTCCTTCCTCCTCCTTCCTCCTCATCCCTCTCTCCCTCTCCCTCTCCCTCTCTCTCTCTCTCTCCGCAACCAATCCGTTTCCTCTTTCATGATATCACGTTACATTATAAACGATTACAATCGTGATTATCATGCACCTGTGCGCAACGCGAATACGACGTGTGTTATATACACACGATATGCATAACTCGGTTGCAATTTGGCTAACGAGCCACTAGCGAGCACAAACTTCTCGAAGCGGTGAATCCCAACCGAGAACGAACGCGATATTTCCTGGTTTATGCCGCGGATCGCGAGCGCAATGTAGAAATGTGTGTTTTCGTGTAGGTGAACGCGAGTGGTGACCAGGACTATCAATTCTCGTTGCTCGGTCCACGAGACTCCTGGCATTCGTGCCTGACGAAGCAACTTGTGTATGGGCTGTTTTACGTTAAGTCGAACCTTTCAGGACTCGAATATTAACCTAAAAACATCCATTTTTCCATTACAAGTCTGAGAAACATTGATATTCATTTTTTACTTTTTAGTCGTTTCAGATTTTTACAATTTTTTTTTCAGAATGGTAGATTTTATATTCTGAAGGTACGAAGATGATGATGTATTTTATTTTATTTTATTTTTTTTATTTTTCTAGCACTTTTTTTAATACTAGAAAAATTATCTTTTTAGTTTTCTTATTTTGGTTTTTTATGACGAGAAGAATTTTATTTTAGTGTTAAATTTTTTTCTGAGTTTCAGGATTGCGAAGATTTTTATTGTTGTTCGATGTTATTTTTTGATGTTTTAGGCTTGCAAGCGTTTATATATTATTCATTTTTCTTTTCGTATGGTTTAGGATTGCGAGGAACTTTTTTTTATCGTCTTTTTTACTTCCAGACTTTTCAAGGTCACAAGGATTTTCCTTTTCATCGATATTCCTTTTTACATGTCTTCAGACAAGTAAGGATTTTATTAATTTTCCCTGGTCAAATCTTTCAGGATTACAAGACATTGTTTTTTTTTATATTGATTTTTCTTTTCGAAATTTTCCGTACTGCAGGGATCTTATTGTACGACTAATTTTATTTTCGGAACCTTCTTAAAGTTTAACGATTCGAAAAATGTTTTTATAGTCCATTTTTCCTTCCGGATGGGTCGCGAGGCAAAACATTTTTTAGTAATTCATATTTCTATGAAAAAGTTTCAGGACTGCAAGGATTTTTATATGCTATTAATTTTTTCCTTCCAGACGTGTAAAAATTCCTAGAAATTTCATTGTTTACCAATGTTTTTTTTTCGAAAGTTTCAGGAGTGCAAAGATCATTTAAAAAAATTATAATTAATATTCTCTTTTGGAAATTTTTAACCATCAAAGATCGTTGAAAAAAATAAACAAATCGTTAAAAAAAATAAAAATAAACAAAATCAAGAAAAGTGTCCATTGTTCTTCCAGGCGTTTCGAGATTGCGAGGAAATTTTCCTACTCTTAATTTCTCCCTTCGGACTAATTAGGTCCGCGATGGAATTTTATAATTTTTTTGTTTCATCGTTAATTGTCGAGGCGGAAGATCTTCTACATACAAAAGAGTGAATTCTCGCGATAGTCGCCGGGACGTTCAAGAGCTCGCGATTATTCAACACTACTCGAGCTTCGGCCAAGGACGCCATCAGCGTGATGCTGCGATTTCTTCACGGTTTCCAGCGAGTCTCGAGGAGCGAAAAAAGAAAAATGATATCTCGAATCGAGATCCTCGCGAATCTCGCACGGTTCGGACTCGGTTCTTTCATGAACCCCAAGAGAAACTACGCTCGAACGATCGCCCGCCATTTTATTTTTATTAATTCAATTTTATTTTCTCATTTTTTTTTTCAATCTTTTCTGTCCATTTTTTTCAATAACAAACGAACTTCCGGAAGATCGTGAAACTGAACGAAGAAAAGGGAAAAGATAATGAAGAAGCAGTCCAATAATAAAGAAACGTCAATGACTAAAATGCCTAACGAACTGCGTTATACTACACTGCGAAGTTCTTATTAATCGAATCTTTATTGCCCATTTATCACCAGTGCCAATTAACTCCATAATTGAAACATCGTTTACCCATAATTTATTTTTTTTTTTTCTTCTTTTTTTCTTCGACAAAAATAAAAATGGCGATCTTAAGGGCGATAACGTCGCGTGATAATTTATAAAAATTTCATCGAAGATTATATTCGTAATATTGCGAATGGAAGTGGCCGCGTATGATCAAGTTGTCGACCTTAATGGAGTTACAGCATCTCGCTATCTCCAAGTTTTCCGGGTGCGCGCTTACAACGATCACGGATTTATGCGAACATGAATTATCTGTACGTTGCACGTGATAGATTTTTTCTTTTTTCTTTTTCTTTTTTTTTATTTATGCGTAATTATTCATCATGAACGTAACATTGAACGTTGAATCTTCTCATGTATACAGATACACAAGTTCGCTACAAATCCAATTTGTTTCTTGAGAAGGAGGGGGGGGGGGGAATTATAGAGATAATTAGGAACAAATTAAGTCCCCTTAACTGGGAATAAAAATTGAGTACTCACGAAGTTATGATGAATTCACGATGTTGTTGAAATTTTTAGACTTGTCGTAAAAAACAAAATTCAAAAAATACTCCATTCTATGTATTCAATTGATAGTTTCGTGGAAAATTACGTATTTTACTCAATGATGAAATTATATTAAAAATGAATGAATTTTTAATGGATGTGCGATATTACGTTTAAAAAATTGCACGCTCGAAATTCCCGTAACGTAAGAGATTACAGATTTTTAATAATTCAAATTTATTAAGCTTCTAACTCAATAACTACTCAATGTTTACTCGTATCTCTTATTTGTTTCAATAATTTTGGTGCTCGATACGAAAATGTTTAAATTTGGAGTAATAAGAAAATAAATTAAAAAGGCATAGCAAATTTGATTGTATCCTTGCCAAAGCATTGCGAATAACAAATAAATTCAATTTTTTATTATTACTATTTATTAAATAAAATCTATTTTTAATT
>JAPYZI010004944.1:0-11877 GCA_030523105.1 Ophioninae sp. A BG-2022a
GATTTTAATGATTAAAAAAGCATTTTGAAGAGAAAATCATAACGAAGAGATTGAACAGAGAGTGGAGTGTCAAATCCTAAAGGGAAAAAAGTTATCGATGATTTAGTGAACAAACTTATTTCGCCCAAAAATCGAAAAAAATTTTGGATTTTTAATATTTTTTTTAATGGTCCATTTCGATGTAACTTTGTCCCCTGACCACGAATATACCATTTATTTCCCCGAGGACCCAAAATTTCCCTGAAAAAATGCCAAAAAACATGTAAAATCGCGATTTTTTTGGCTGTGTGCAGTTCTTTCGACGAAAATTCATTGATATTCGTAATCAGCTGAAAATTTTCGATTAAACGTACCCTTTAAATACTTTTAAAACAGAAAAAAAATGTTCTACCACCCCAGTCAAAAAGGGGCTAAAAAAAATCAATATACATATTAATTAATGAGTTCAAGTAATCCAAATTAATTAATTACTCTAATTGATTTTTTTTTTTTACCACGAAACGACTCTCGTTACGCAAAAGGTTGAAGACGAAATTCGCAAAACTCAAAGGACGAACATCAAGATTTCGGACTTTTTCGTTGGTGATCGGTGGCGCGTTCATCCAGGCTGGGTTTACTGTCGATTTCATTATCTCGAGGGTCACGAGTTCGATAATTCAGAGGATGAATTAATTCACTTTTTGGGCTTGATGGAACAAGAGGATTGGAAATGGTCGAACCAATACGAGGCTTACGCAAACGATTCCAACGACGAGCCCGATTGTTATCGGGAAGTCCTTCACAAAGATGATTATTACTGCAATCAAGAATTGATGGAACTTTTGGTATTCGACGCAAAAGCGACCAACAACAGTTACACAGGGAATTTCGTTCATCGTGACGAAACGACCGAAAGATTGGCAAACGCTTGGGGTGTTTTTTTGCGTTTCGTAGCGACTCAGAGCGGACTCACCAGATGGCAAGATCTTGATCCCACCAAAGTTCCAACCGGAAGGGAAAGCGTTAAATTTGGTGATCTTTACAGACGGGCTGTCAACGAACCATGGTACAAAGGCGCCATTTTTCAACACGAAATCGATCACGACAGCGTTTCGATTACAGGTGATCATTAAAAAATGTAAAAAGTTCCTCCAATATCGCGAAATCAGGGATTCATGGATCCGGATCCTGACGTATGTGTTCAGAATTATTAATCGTGAATTTTTAACTTTCTTCTTTCCGGGCAAAAAAGAAAGATTCGCAATTTTCAAATTTATTTTATACGTTTGAATTATACTCGTTGTTATTAATGACTAAAAAAGAAAAGTTTATATATATCGAGTACGAAATTTACGGAATATTTAATTTTCCAATTTGTCAAAAAAGATTCTCAATTTTTTTTTAATTGTTAAAAAAATGTATATGTATCACCGTTTTTTAATTCTCCAAAGAAGTATGATTTTTTTAATTCCCCCCAAAAAAATGTATGACCTTTTTCGAAAGAACAAATTAGAAGTTTTGTTTATTCTTTCGAAAGAACGAAAATTTTCAATTTTTTGATTCCTCAAAAAGTATCAATTTTTTATATACAAAAAAAAATTCGTCAATCTCTTAATATCTCAACAAAAAAAATGCTGAATTTTTAAATTCCCTAAATAAAACGTACGAATTTTTTAATTTCCTAAAAAGACATGCCAATTTTTTAATTCTCCAAACGAAACGTCTCGATATTTTATTTACTCCAAAAAAAAAGTATACTTAATTTTTTAATTTCCCAAAGAAAAAGTATGAATATTTAAATTTCCTAAAAAGACATCCCAATTTTTTAATTCTCCAAACGAAACGTCTCGATATTTTATTTCCTCCAAAAAAAAAAGTATACTTAATTTTTAAATTCCCAAAGAAAAAGTATGAATATTTAAATTTCCTAAAAAGACATCCCAATTTGTTAATTCTCCATACGAAACGTCTCGATATTTTATTTTCTCCAAAAAAAAGTATACTTAATTTTTAAATGTCTCAAAAAAATGATTGCTCAATTTTTAAATATCTCTCAAAAAAAAAACCTTCCTCCGTCCGTTGTTTTGTTCAGTACCTTGGGAAGCCGGACCAAGTGCAGTGGTTACCGTCTCCATGGCAATTTTCCCCCGAGACGGTGGAAGAAACGCGTCCGCTGCGGTCGTTGGCTTTCAAATGCCAATGCAAACGTTCTATCAAAGGTTCATTGACATAACGTCGACTACGTCGAATCCGAATATGAATTGCGCTCACTTGTGGATCGATTGCTACCTCATCGATCAAAATGGCTACGTCGTTATCTCGGAGGCGCACAACGACACCGGAAGTTTCCTCGGTGTGATCGAAGGTTCGGTAATGAAATCGATGGTTGTCCAGGGTTTCTTCAAGGCCGTTGATATTTATGACTATCAGGGGCTGTGCAGCACTATAGTAAGTAATCAAGGTTTATCGAGTCACCGATCGTTTCCTTTCCAAAGTGTTTGTAAAGCTGGAAAAACGAATTCGTCTTGCAACTGTGAATGGAAGTCTTCTGAGTACATCTAAGTAAATTCAAGCATATCTAAGTACGTCCGAGTATATCTAAATACATCTGAGCGTGTCCAAGTAAATCCAAGTACACGTTTATACTTGTAAGTCAATCTAAGTCCATCCAAGTACGTCCAAGTACATCTAAATACATCTGAGAGTGTCCAAGTAAATCCAAGTACACATAAATACTTACAAGTCCATCTAAATACCTCCAAGTACATCTAAATACGTCCAAGTACATCTAAATACGTCCAAGTACATCTAAATACATCTGATTGTGTCCAAGTAAATCCAAGTACACCTGAATACTTATAAGTCCATCTAAATACGTCCAAATACGTCCGAGTACACCTAAATATTTATAAGTCCATCTAAATACGTCCAAGTACGTCCAAGTACACCTAAATACATCTAAGTACGTCCAAATACAACATTTCTTTCTTTTTTTTAAATTCAGATACAATCAAGCGACGCTTCCAGCATCGTATCAAATCCTTTTCGTTACTTCGGCAAGTTATTACTCTGGGTAATCGGTCGTTTATTTTGGATGACAACGAAATTCGTAAATTTACCCGAGGCATTAGCGAGGATTCACTCGGACGAAGATTTGCCCGAGCCACCACCACCGCCCCATGAAATACTCACGTATTACGCGTGCGATCAAAAGAGAACTCTCTACATAATGGATCAAGAAGTCGCTGAAAAGAGAATCACGAATTCGTCCGAGCAATGCTCGAGACCGTTTTTCGCTCAACGTGTGAGTAATCCCGAGGTGAAACCTAAAATATTTATCGATGCAACAAAAGTTAGGTTGGCTCAACCGAATACCTTCAATTATTGATACTAATAAAACAAAAAAATTTATAAAACGTTCGAAATAATCGCAATGAAAAATTCGTCAGGTCCCAGCGACGAATCTTTTGCTCCTCGTTGTTGACACGATGTACTGGACTTGTTACGAAAAACTGGAAGTTACCGCCAAAGACATCGATCCTTCCGAATACGCCAATGGGACTGAACCGTTTCCATGTCACAAAAAATTATTGAACGACTTGCCAAGAAGACGATTGGAAAATTGCTACGCTGATCATCCCCTCGAAGAGGAAATCGATGCCTGCGGAAGAGCAAACGAAATTTCATCCTTTTCTTTTCTTCCGTCTTTACTCGTACTCATCGTCGTTCGATTCGTCATTTGAAACGTACAACCGATCAGCTGACCGAATAAAACATTTTTTCATGCCTAACAATACATTTTTATTCAATTCTTCCCTAATTTCGTAAAATGGTTACTACAATTATCCGGTACAAAAAAAATAATCATCCGTTATAAACTAAATTCGAAATAAATTCACACAAGAAAATTCGTTCGTTCTAATAAATACAATAATTTTCGTAAATCGAGTTCACATCTAACGGAGAAACGACGATTTTACGTTTCATTAAAAAATCGAGCATTTTTTTTTTTAGATATTTAATACATTTACACATTTTTTTGATAAATTAAAACAATTGGGTAAATTCTTTTTTGAAGGTATAAAAATTAAAGACTATTTTTTTGGGATATTTTTTAAAAAATTGACGAATTTTCTTCGAGGTATTTCAGAACGGATAAACTTTTTATTTTTATTATATCGATAACAATAATGCTATTGAAACGTAAGAAAACTAAACAAAAAAAAATTGTTCATTGTTTCGTTGGAACAGATGTACAGCAGCTGAGAAAAATCGTCGAGTCGATATAATAGAATTTAGCTTGTATTATTTTGAAAATCATAAAATAAAAATTTCTAAGTCAGAGAGCGGTATGATAGATCGACGTAGTAAATATTCACGGATTTCCTAAACGGCTCTTCAGAATTCAGCAAAATTTCATCGGACAATGTACAAATCAATAAAGGAACAGCTGATCGGCCCAAAAATTCCGCGAATCGAAAAATAAAAAAAATAAACTGTATTACCACGCGAGTATCGTGATGGGAATCTTGTAAAATAAAAAGTTGTAGCTAATATCGTGACTCGGAGAGGAACACAGCCGCGTAACTAAATTCAAAACTACATTGGATAATTCATGAAATCCGTGGGAATCCACAATTTGTAAATATTTCTTTACGACTTCGAGAAAATATCGTCCGACGTTAGTGACATTTAGTTCCGGAGTATGTCAAGAGCTGGACGCTAGCGACAATGCAGTCCCGCGGTAAGACAGCTGTAGCTCCCACTAATTCTGTTTTACCGACGGGGCAGAGGCTGCGTCGAAGTTTCATCGCGGATATCGCCCCATCTTAATTTATTATTAAATTCTTTAATCGTTAAAATTAACTTTTCCGACTCGATTAAATCTTGAAAATCCAAAATTGTCCCTTATTTTTCATTAATTCGTTTCGTCTCTATTCATCAATTACGTTAAAAATCCTGAGAGCCAAAAAATTGATATTTCAAACGTATATTTCAAACTCAACAAACCCAAACAAAAATTTTATTTCGTCCCCTTTAATTCCCCCTCCCCGTGACCTCATAATTAATTCAGCACAAAAGTATCACTCGACGATGAGATTTTCCACATCGAACTATCTATTTTCAATATTTTTTTTTTTTTCCATTTCGAATGTTTTTTTAAATTTCGAACTGTTTTTTTCAAATCGTAGTAATTCCTATCAGCTGATTATACAGAAAAATCGTAAACGATGATAATGCGTAACCCTTTCTTTCTTTATTATTATTTTTCTTTTTTATTTTTGTTTCGTGTTGAAATTGGGACAATAGTGCTCGATGCGAAGTTTTGTCGTCGAATGGAACTGGAGGGTTGAGACTGTCGTTGAGGGGAGGGGAGGGGGGGCGTGTTGCGCAAGCCCGAACGAAACCCCCGGTGATCGATAATGTTCTACGAAGGGGAGAGGACGATAGAAGTAACGGACGATTCCAACACGAGTAAACCGAATCCACCAACGCGACGAGAATTTCCCGACGAATGTTGGCCATCCCCGCATAGCCGATAACTATCACAGACACCGGAGTTTTCAGGGTAGTACGTCGCCCCGTTCGACTCTCGAATCGTCACGAACGATCGCGAAACCAGACAAATACAAGGAAACAAAAAATAAAAATCATATCGCTAATCGTAAAATTCGAAATATTCGTAACGATAGGAATTCTTCGGGAGTGTGTTTTTTGAGTTTTTTTTTGTTTGTTTTTTAAATATTCGGTGTGATATTGACCGAGTGGTGAACGTGCGTAAAAACATAATGAAGAACTTCGCTCTGACCATCGTTTTCGTACTCGTGATTTTCTCAGAGCCTGGAAAACCCTACTGCATTTCTCACAACACGTAAGATTTTCTCTCGCTTAGTTCGTAACTTTTTCTCGTTTGGGTTCGTTTGGGTTAAGATTTTGGCTCGTTTGGCTCGAGTTTTCGATTCGTTTGGGTTGAAATTTGGACTTGTTTGGGTTTAGGGTTGGTTTCCTTCGGGGTTCAGGTTCAGAGTTTTGCCAGTCGGAGTTTGGGTTTGTTTGGGTTCATTTTTTTTTTTGTTATTGTTTGGGTTCGATTAGATTGGGGTTTGGGTTAGCGTGGTTTGGAATTTAGGTTTGCTTGGCTCCGTATCTTCAATTTGGGTTTGTTTGGGTTTGGTTGGGTTCGTTTGGGTTGAGATTTGGACTTGTTTGGGTTTAGGGTTGGTTTCCTTCGGCGTTTAGGTTCACAGTTTTGCCAGTTGGAGTTTGGGTTTGTTTGGGTTCATATTTTTTTATTGTTTGGGTTCGATTGGAGTGTGGTTTGGAATTTAGGTTTGCTCGGCTCTGTATCTTTAATTTGGGTTTGTTTGGGTTCGTTTGGGCTGAAATTTGAGATTATTTGGGTTTTGTGTTGGTTTCCTTCGGCGTTTAGATTCAGAGTTTTGCCAGTTGGAGTTTGGGTTTGTTTGAATTTATATTTTTTTTATTGTTTGGGTTCGATTGGATTGGGGTTTGGGTTAGTATGGTTTGGAATTTAGGTTTGCTTGGGTCTGTATCTTCAATTTGGGTTTGTTTGGGTTTGGTTGGGTTCGTTTGGGTTCGTTTGAGTTGAGATTTGGACTTGTTTGGGTTTAGGGTTGGCTTCCTTCGGCGTTTAGGTTCAGAGGTTTGCCAGTTGGAGTTTGGGTTTGTTTGAATTCATATTTTTTTTATTGTTTGGGTTTGTTCGTGTTGGGTCTCTGAATTTCTATGCTTTGAGAATTGATTTTGTTGAATCGAATTTGATGAAGAGGTTATAATTCTTTTTTTATTCGTTCGAGATTCAACAATACATCGATAAATATTATTTTTTAAATTGGTTGCGTCATTTTTTCAGCTCAAATACAATATTCGTAATGAAATTAGAAAATTTGAAAATATAATTATTTTCGATGACAAATATCAATGAAAAATATTCAGGAAATAAGATAAATCACTAATTTGTATAAATGTTCATTTTTGATTGTTCTCTCGTCAAGAGTGAAGACATGGGCGAACAAGCTCGGCTTCGAACTCTCGCAGTTCGGCAAATACGTCACGAACGTCGAGAAGCTTCACGAAAGTTACGAATCAGCTGGGACTAAGCCCCAAAACGGTACCGTTTTGGTCCAAAAGATCGCACAGAATATCAAAGCAATGATGGAGTCCAAAATATCGGCGATAAAGGTAAAAAATCGTTAAACAAATTCGACAATCAATTTCGTTTGTTTGGGTTTCGTTAGGTTTGGGTTTGTTTGGGTCAAATGACCGTTGAACGAAAACTGTTAATTTGGCAATCAATCAAAATTACCATCAATCAGATATAGCAGAAATGTCAAATTTATCATTTCGAAATTTTATAATTTTTCACAAATTTATACATTTTTTCATTTGCTTATGAAAATGCATTTTTGTTAAATTAAATTTATGAATTTTTGTTAAATATCGCCGAAATATCGAATTTATCAATTACTTCATAAATCGATAAATTTATTTAAATTTACAAGCTATATTATAATTCAACATTTGTATTTTTTATAAATTTGCAAAATTCATTAATTTATGTAAACTCATCAACTATGGTACGATTTAAAATTTTTATTGCTTATAAATATGTAAGCAATAAAAATTTGATATTTTTTTCTATAAAAATGTATAAAAAATCAGACAATTTTTCAATAAAAATTCATAAAAATTTGACAATTTTTCAATAAACACGTATAAAAACTTTGATCATCGTTCTATAAAAACGTATAAAAATGTAATAACTTATTAATAAAAATCTACAAAAATTTGCTAAATTTCAAAAAAAAATATATAAAAATTTGCCAACGTTTCAATAAAAAAAAAAAAAAAAAGTGTTAAAAAAAAACGTACGAGTTCCCACGTTTGTCAAACAAACGAACGAATAAAAAGATCGGTCGTTTAAAATTTCAGAGAATAATGGACATCGCGGAGACGTCAGCACTTTCGTCAAAAGACGTTGACATACCGGAGGACTGGTTGTACGTGAACGCGAAAAACAACACGGTCGACTTTTTGTTCAGTAAACACTTCGGTGGTGAGGTTAATTTGAACGTATCGTCGGTTCACGTGCCAACGAACGTTTACGATCGTGCCCGCGAGGTGATTAAAGCGATAAAATGGTCCGAAGAATTGGATCAAACGTTCATCAATAATTTCAAGCATGATCCGTCATTGTCGTGGCAATATTTTGGGAGCGCGACTGGTTTCATGAGACAATATCCTGGCACCGGTTGGACACCCAAACCGGTTGATCTTTTCGATTGTCGTACCAGAGGATGGTACATCGAGGCAGCCACCAGCCCAAAAGACATTCTCATACTCGTCGATACTTCCGGAAGTATGACCGGCAAAAACAAGGAAATTGCCAAACACGTCGTCAACAACATTCTCGATACCCTTGGCAACAACGATTACGTCAATATCATTACTTTCTCCAATGTCACCGTTGAGGTATAATAATAATAATAATAATAATAATAATAATAATAGTATTTAATCATTCTCTTATTACATTTTGAAAACCCATTTTGTATCAAAAACCCAACGTGGAAAATCGCATTGGAAAATTACAAATTTACGAGAACTCTAATTTTCGGAAAATTCAATTTTTCGCCGAACCAAACGTTTGACGACTCTGTTAGGAAAAAAAATGGCACATCTTTGAAAAATGACGTTCGAGTATACTTTGATTTTTCAAAACCCACTTTGCTTTTCTTTGATTCAGATTTGAAAAAAAAAAAAAGAAAAAAGGGAAGATTTAGTAAAATCCATGTTTTTGAAGAGCTAATATTTTTAAAAGCCAAATTGCTGTAAATTGATGTTTCGGAAAATCCAAATTCCTCGAGAATTCAAATGATAAATAAAAAAATCGTAATTGTACGAAATCCACGTTTCAAAAAAGCCAAATTGTCCGAAATCCAAGTTTCGAAAAAGCCACAAATTCTGTAAAGTTAACGTTTCTCTGAACCCACGATTAAAAAAAAAAAAAAAGGCTCATACTTTTGAAAGCTCAATAATAAAAAAAAACCCGCGTTTTTTAAAACTCGAATTTTTTCGAAAACTCGAAATATTCAAAGAACCAAAATTAAAAAAAAAAAAAAAACGAAAAAAAACGAAAAAAAAAAAACAAAAAGCATTATTCAAAGTTCAAAATAAACAGAAAAAAAAAAAAGAAATTTCTTTCCACCAAATACGAAATTGTTGGAAATTACGAAATTACGAAATTACACCAATCACGAAACTGGATCGAAATTACGAAAACCAGATATCAAAGAATAAATTCGGAAAGCACAATTTTAATATGTTTTCCGATTAATTCGAATTCCCCAAAAACTGGCGAATCAGTTGAATCACCAAAAAAAAAAAAAAAAAAAAAAATAAACAAACCCAAACAAACAAAAAAAAAAACGAAACGCAGGTAGTGCCGTGTTTCAACGGTACCCTCGTGCAAGCGAACCTGGCGAATCTTCGGGAGCTGAAAGACGCGATATCAGAGCTGAGGACCGACCAGATAGCAAATTTCTCGCTGGTGCTGAATTACGCGTTCGAGCTGTTGGAGCAGTTCCGAGAGGAGAGGGAAGGAGCGATGTGCAATCAGGCGATAATGTTGGTGACCGATGGTGTCCCGTTCAACTACAAGGAGATATTCCAGCGTTACAATTGGCGAGAGAATCCTGACGACCCGGACAAGGCGGATATGCCGGTTAGAGTATTCACTTACCTGATAGGGAGGGAAGTCGCGGATGTTAGGGAGGTCAAGTGGATGGCCTGCGCCAATCGAGGATACTACGTTCATCTCTCGTCATATCCGGAAGTCCGCGAAAAGGTATAATATATTTTTTTAAATCGTTCATTAAATTTATCAAATTAGTGACATCGAAGCGCTTTGAACCGTGACTTCTCAAAAATGATACGTCGTCGAATTTTTTCTTTCCTCTCGTTTGGGTTTTCTCGGGTTTGCTTCCTTTTTATTCGTTTGGGTTCTAGAAGCACTCCCGAATTTTTTTGTACAGACGTGTCTGTTCTTCTGTTTTATACACGAATTCGTCCTTGTTTTCGATGTTGCGTGGATTTTTTTGGGTTTGCAAGATTTCGTCACTGAAATGCTCTTGTTTTTTCGGGTTTGTTTGGGTTTGTTTCGGTTCATAAGATTTCAATGAAAAGTTCTTGTTGTTTGGGTTTGTTTCGGTTCATAAGATTTCAATGAAAAGTTCTTGTTGTTTGGGTTTGTTTGGGTTTGTTTGGGTTAATGAGATTTCGTCACTGAAAAGCTCTTATTGTTTGGGTTTGTTTGGGTTTGTTTCGGTTCATAAGATTTCCTCAATGAAAAGTTCTTATTGTTTGGGTCTGTTTGGGTTTGTTTGGGTTAATAAGATTTCCTCACTGAAAAGTTCTTATTTTTTTAGGTCTGTTTGGGTTTGTTTGGGTTTGTTTGGGTTAATTTGGGTTAATAAGATTTCCTCACCGAAAAGTTCTTATTTTTTTAGGTCTGTTTGGGTTAATAAGATTCCCTGACTGAAAAGTTCTTATCGTTTGGGTCTGTTTGGGTTTGTTTGGGTTAATATAATTTCATCACTGACGAGCTCTTATTTCTTAAGTTTCCAACGTCAAATCAAATTTCCCATCAAATATTCGGTTCACCCAGTTATCGATTTTAAACAGAAGAATCCAATGTACATCGAGCATCTCTCGAACGAAAAAATTTCAATAAACGACCTCGATGACCTCTGTTTTTTTTTTTTTTTTTTTTTTTTGGGTTCGTTTACGCTCGTCAAGGTGCTGAACTACGTGCCTGTAATGGCCAGGCCTCTGGTGCTAGGAAAAACGGATCATCCAACAATTTGGACGCCCGTGTACGCTGACATAACCGATCCAAAAATGACCGACTGGTTGTGGGAGCAACGGGAATGCGACGAACAGAAGAAACGTTTCTTTCGTTATCGAAAGGACAAAAAGATGTTCACCGGTGATCAGCGGGACCGTCGTTTCGCGCACAAACCAAAAAAGTATCACGATCATCACGATGATTTGCAGGAATATCAGCTGATGACGTCGGTTAGCATGCCCGTCTACGATAGACGGGAAAACGCGGTGAGCGATCGTTGAAAAGGATCGAGAAACATTCGTGTTTTGTTCGTTCTCACAATTTTTATTCTTCTTCTTTTTTTTTTTTTTTAATTATTATTATTTTTCTTTTCCTTCCTTTTTCTTTGTTCTTATTCCTTCCTCGAAACAATATGATTTCACGAATCAGAGACAATTTTGCATGCGAATAACGACGATGAAAATCAAAAAGAACGAAAAAAAAAAAGAAAAGAAAAAAATTGAAAAAAATTGAAAAAGACGAACGAAGATAAAAGAATAAACGGCAAGAAAGAAAGAAAAAGAAAAGATAAAGAAATTCTTGTCCCTCGACTTGGGCAACAGTGACGTTGTCATTTTGATTCTCATCGTTGCCGATGTTCTTTATTTTTTTTTTTTTCTTTTTTTTTCCCCGGAGGGACTAAAGGATATACGAAAAGAAAAGAACAAGCGGAAACGTCAATATCAGGGATCTCGACGAATCGGTATTTGGTATACGACGGAAATAACGTGTCACGAGTAAACGAGTAAACAAACAAACAAAAAAGAAAAAAAAAGAAAGCAGAAAAAAAAAAAAGAAAAACAAAGATTCGAAGATCGGAGAACGGAAATTTTCGTCGTGAGCGGGTAACGCGTAAATACGATCGAACGTTCGAGATATAGCTCACCGATCACGTGACTCGTCGCGCTTTTCGCTACGATCGCTAGCGAGAGCCGAAAAAACAAAAGAACCGAAAAAAAAAAAAAGAAAAACGAGAAAAAAAAAGTACAAGA
>JAPYZI010004945.1:0-13088 GCA_030523105.1 Ophioninae sp. A BG-2022a
AAAAAAAAAAAAAAAAAAAAAAAAAAAAAAAAAAAAAAAAAAAAAAAAAAAAAAAAAAAAAACGAAAATGAAAAAAAAAAACAACAAAAAATAAAAGAAAAAAGAAAAGGTCTCGTGAATAGGATCGAGGAAGGCCAAAATGAGAATTCTGACTGCTGGTATTGATCCCTGATCCAATCATTCGATTTCTACTATTTTTTAATTATTATTATTATTTTTTTTTTTTTTTTCGTTTATTTTGTTAATTTTATTTGGTTGATCAATTTTATTTATTTTATTTTATTCATTTACTTTTATGTTCATTTAGTTTGGTTTATTTATTTTATTTACTTTATTTATTTTTTATTTATTGTTCATCGAAAGTTTTATTATTCGCTTTTTCCAGATTTAACCTCGCCAATCGTATCGATGTAAATTTACGATAAATCATTGCTCGCCCTGGCGATCTCGAGTGTCATTCTTCCCCCCCCCCCCCCCCCCCCCCCCCCCCCCCCCCCCCCCCCCCCCCCCCCCCCCCCCCCCCCCCCCCCCCCCCATAATAGGTCCCCACAGGAAAATGAAGGAAACTGAACAACTGTGGGGACGAATTTCACGGGGATGAAAAAGGAGAGGATAATTCTCGTTCCCTCGAGGGGATGAAGATCGATATCGTATACTTTCGGAGTGTTGAGTCGATCGGACAATATTTGGTGACCCTCCTTCCAGCAGTGGAAAACACCTTCGGGGACGTTCACCCGATCGATCGGGTTCCTTCGTTCTGCGTGTGAAGCTTGTAGACGAGAAGCAAACTGAGAGAGAGAGAGAGAGAGAGAGAGAGAGAGAAGGAACAAAAAACGAAAGAAATAAAGAGTGGGGGGGGAAGAGACAAATTAATATGGTTTATTATGTCTTAGAATTCTTTCAGGGAAAAAAATAAATAAAAAAGAAAAGAGAAAAAAATAATATAAGTTTTGATAATACAATAAACAATAAAAAATGAAAAGAATATTTTTTTTACAAAATCTTGAATTAATAGAAATATTTTGTTTTTATTAAAGATGTAATATAAATAAAATAGAAATGGAAGAATATCAACAAAACAGAAAAGTTTCTGAAATACAACAGCCAAATAAAAACAAAAAAATAAAATAAAATAAAAATGAAATTTTGAAAAATAAATTAATCAGAGAACGCCGAACGAACTTAATTTATTTTTCAAAATTCCATTTTTACTTTATTTTATATTTTTATTTTCTTTATTTTTTTTTTTTGTTTTTATTTGGCCGTTGTATTTGTGAAACTTTTCTGTTTTGTTAATATTCTTCCATTTCTATTTTATTTATATTACATCTTTAATAAAAACAAAATATTTCTATTATTTTAAGATTTTTTTTTTTTTTTTGAATATTCTTTTGGTTTTTTATTGTTTATAAGCGATCACAAAAGTCTATAATGAATAAAATATAAGTAAATACGAAGCGATGAAAGAGGATTGGGGGGGGGGGGGGGGGGGAAAGAACTGCAGAGACTCTTCCCTCGTGGCGTATTCTTTGCCTCGTTTCTCGAATAGGTCGCGAAAGCTAGTTAAATAAGTGTGAGTGAGAGGGAGCGAGCACCAACCGAGCGAATAGACCTGTACAAGTACGGTAATACGTACACTCGTTTCCCAATGTATTCTTCGGTGCTCGTGTGTTCTCGCGTATAACTCCGGCTGACCTAGATTCGCCTTGAGCGACCAACCCCTCTTTTGAACCCCCTTTCACTGTAGTTACCTTTAACGATTTACAGCTGCTCCACCCGGCTCGCTCGACTTCGCCTTTCCGATGTCAGCCAACGTTTTCTGCTCTTCAAACGAAACTCTGGCTTTTCGAATTTATTCTATTGGGTTCAGGGAAACGTTCCGAACCCAGGGGAAAACGCGGAAGGTCCCAACGACGTTTTGCAACCTTCAAAACTATTATTATTATTATTTTTTTTTTTGTATTTTTTAAATTATTGATAAACTTTTTTTTAGGAATTAAATTTGAAGATTTTGAGCGTGGATTTTGGGACTAGAAAAAATACGATTGAAAATGGGTTTTCGAACCTTCTTAGGAAAAAAAAACTTTACTATTATTATTATTTTTTTTTGTATTTTTTAAATTATTGATAAACTTTTTTTAGGAATTAAATTTGAAGATTTTGAGCGTGGATTTTGGGACTGGAAAAAATACGATTGAAAATGGGTTTTCGAACCTTCTTAGGAAAAAAAAACTTTACTATTATTATTATTTTTTTTTTTGTATTTTTTAAATTATTGATAAACTTTTTTTTAGGAATTAAATTTGAAGATTTTGAGCGTAGATTTTGGGACTGGAAAAAATATGAGTCCATGAGTTCGAGGTTTAAAAAATTCCGAATACAAAAAATAAATAATATTTATTTATTTTTTATATATTCTTATTATTAGAATAAGAATAAGAATATATATACATATATTATTTATTTTTCATATAAATAAATAATATATTTTATATTTATTTTATATATTTATAAAAATATAAAATAAAAATAAATAAATTATGAAAAAAATAAAATAAATAAATGAACAAAGACATTTTCACTTTTTCGTGGTTCGATGTCAAAAAAATCGTATCTAAATAAATGTCCATCCGAGTTTAACTCTTAAAAACTGTTTTATCATCGGTCGACAAAAATAAAAAACGCGTCCCTTCGATTTCAAGGTCAAAAAAAAATAAAAAAGTGTGCAAATCGAAATCATACACCGATAACCGGAAACGTTTTCCCAGTCAATTCTTCATGACCCGCCATTTAAATTCGTTAACACGACGACGCCATTTTCTCGTACGAAGAAACATCGATTTCAAAGCCGTCTGGAGGGAAACGAATAGCCGAGGCGAAATTAGCCGGGTGTTTGCGTTTCCATCGTGTACGTAACGAGTATGAACTTTACCGAGCGACGATATTCATTGAGAGGAACGGGAAGCTGGCTGTATCAGCTCGAATGATACCTAAGCTCGTTAACGTTAATGTCCTCATCGTTTATGCATATAAAAGACAGCCGGAGATTTCGAGACCACCAAAACTGATACGAGAATTATATCGAACGGGTAAATCGAGGCGGAATATTTATCAAGTGGTAATTCAATCAGCTTTACCAATCGATGATTCTCCGATAACTGTTTGATTTTGACTGATCGATTATACTCGTCGACGTTCGATTCACATTTTCATTTGAACGCGTTGAAAATCACGCTGGAAATGATGGTCGAGTCCACCAAGTTGGGAGAACATATAATTAGCGTTCATTTCCCCCTCCTCTTTCCTCCCTCTTTATCTGCACTCCATTAAACTACGATGTTGCACGTATCGCCGGATACTCCTCTACAATTGCTACTCTCGATCCATTTGCATCGATTTTCAGCGAGGCTCCAATTTCCATAAAACGAACTTCTCGATCTGTATCAAACTTCAACTTTGAAACGGCTTGTATAGAGTTCTATGCTTCGTGTATAAGTAAATGTACAGGCTGATACAAAAAAAATAAACGGTTACGTTTTAATCAATTAATAATTAAACATTTTAAATTTCGTATTAAAAATTATCGCGAGTTTAATTTAGTTAAGGTTTACTTTATTTATTTATTTCAAATATATTGACAGCGATAGTTACAGATTTGGAGATGGGCGTATAATTGACTAAGACAACGAATTATTTAAAGCTGATCGTGAAACGAGGAACATTTAATTTTAGCAATTTTTTTTTTTTATGATTTTATTAAGTTTTAATAGTTGTTTGGATTTTGTTGATAGATTGGAATTTTTGTAAGAAGTAAATGAGTTATTGACGGTACAATTTTCATGAGTTTTATTGCGGGATGGTTGTTTTTTATAGCTTGATTTTTGTTAGTTATATTATTTAGTGTATTAGACCAAAAATATTGTCATTTGCAGCTGAAATTGGTGATACATATGTAATAAATGTTTGTAATAAATATTACTGGATTTTTAAATTATATTTATGTGGCTTTTTTTTTTAGATTTTTATTAATAATATTTAGAATATTGATAAAAATCGTGTTTTAGAATTATTTATTTTAGCAATATATATATATTTATTTAGTAGTATTTAATTTAAAGAAATTATGTTTCAAGATTACGATTTTTACGAGTTTCAAAAAAAAAAAATCTCGGAAACGATAAAATGTAGAATATTATTTTTTTATTTTTTGGACACCCTGTATTTATAAAAGCGATTCTGCGCGCGCATCGGTATGTATCGAGTTCTCATTGAATCCCATCGAACGTGAAGCCTGTGTGCATTAGCTGTCAAACTGCGTTTATCTTCATTCGCAAATGGGCTGGGAGCGCCTAAAGAGGAAAGTAATCAAGAACGTCAAGCTAAAATAATTTAATTGCCAACACACCGAATTGATTGAACCGGAGGGATCGCCAGTTGCGCAGTTTGGGAATTAACGTTTTTTTCTTTTTTTTTTTCAACAGGGTTAATTCTGTACTTCGTCGATCGATGGAAAACGTAACGGAGTTTTTAAGGGGGTTGAAGTTTTACTGGTTGTATTTATTTTTATTAATCGTCAATTGGCTGATTACGTAAATTCATTGCCACTAAAGTTTTTTTTTTAAATTTATTTTCTATTATTCAAAATTGTTATATCTGTGCGTAACATTTATTTGTTTATACATTTTAAAAAATTGAACATGAATTTGCTTATTAATATTTTTTTGAAAATTAATATAGTTTTATGTTATTCGATACGAAATAATTAATATTGATGCTATTTTGTGTTCAATTTTTTCAATATATACGAAAATAAATGATACAACGTAATTAAACAAACGTTACAATTCTAATTAAATATTGAAAATGTATATTCCTCATAATCGTGACTTTTCGTTAATTAATAAAATAATTATGTATATACAATTATATAATTATATAATTTAAAACAAAAACATATAGAATAATTAATAAATAAAAATAGATATAATTTCAAAAATACAAAAATACAATAATAACACAATAATATAATATAAAAATAATTATATATAATATTATTATTTCTGTATTTATCTATTTTTATATTTTTCGTTGCGAATTGATAAGATATCGATTTCTATTTGTATTTTTTTTTCTACAGACGAATCGGATTGTTGGAGCGAATAAATGAGGTCTCGTAGTTGAAGCTTGCGAGGGAGACTTTTCAAAGGGCTGTCGAGATACTTCCGGTCGATCATCGTTTCCTGTTAAATCGAAAAAAAAAATAAAATAAAATTAAAAAAAAAAACGATACGAACAAAATATTCGTTGGAAAAAAAAATATATAAAAATCTAAGAAGAACAACAAAAACGCTGACGTCAAAGTGGCTAAGAGCGTAAGTCCTCGTAGAGCGCACCAGGAGTGCTCCGGTGTTGAGATACAGGTGGAGAGGCGAGATTCACCGAGGCGCATGCCTTATCTGTGGCCTGACATGACAACCCGGCTATTCGCCATGTTCTACACGGTCGAGGTCGGAGACACCAAGTTCACTATTCTCAAGCGTTACCAGAATCTCAAGCCCATTGGCTCGGGGGCGCAAGGAATTGTCTGGTGAGTTATTCTACTTTCCTACAATACGAACGAATAACCCCTATCGGCCGTTTCGTGTACTTTTCTTCCCGTTTAGTTCTCGTTTCTTTTTTCTTCAGTTTTTTTCACTTTTCTTCCGATTTTAAAAACCGAGCGACGATTTTTTTTCCCCTTGTCAAAGAAGACACTCGTATGGAGGGAAAGCTACAAAAAAATCTTCATTTCAGCTACGAATTTGTTTGGGTTTGCTCCAATAATGAAAAATATTCAGAAAACGTATATTTAATACGAGAATTATCGATGCAAAAAATAATGAAAAAATAATTGAAGAATTATTATCGAGTCAAAGATGATATTCAATCAAATGAAAACTAATAAATGTTTATTAAATAAATAAAAATAACGATGAATACAAAAAAAGAATTCAACGAATCGATTTCGATTAATTTCATATTAACTTCATTCTCGTATCCACTTTTTCTGTTTTTTTTGGGTTTCGATATTAACGAATTCATTTAACTTTCATTTACCATTGCATTTTTTTAAATTTCAATAAATCGTCTTTTCTTTACCCTCCCTTGACGTCGTCTCTTCAACCAATATTGGATCACGTTCTCCAGTTGCTGTTTTTTTTTATTCGCAAAAGTAGGTTTAATCGGACCGTGTAAACCCAAACGGAATATTCACTACGATGAAATTCTATTTTTCAATTTTGACGTTTCCGTTCGTATCCTTTTCAGCGCTGCATACGACACGGTGACGGCACAAAATGTTGCTATCAAAAAGCTGTCGAGACCTTTTCAGAACGTGACCCACGCGAAGAGAGCCTATCGTGAATTCAAGCTGATGAAGCTTGTCAATCACAAAAACGTGAGTGTTCCAGCAATTCTCTCAAGTCCATCAACCGACTTCTCCGATCGATACCATTAGGGTTGTATCTCCATTAAAAAAAAAAAAAACAATTTTTAAATAGAAAAAAGAATAAATGGGAAATTCATAAAATCGACATTGGACGGTCTCCTATTTTGGCAGTGACGTAATCCGATCTGATGACATCGACGTTACTAGAAACTTGGTTTTTTTTTTTCCAGATAATCGGTCTCTTGAACGCGTTCACCCCTCAACGCTCGCTGGACGAGTTTCAAGATGTATATCTCGTAATGGAGTTAATGGACGCCAATCTGTGCCAAGTTATCCAGATGGATCTCGATCACGAACGCATGTCTTATCTGCTCTATCAGATGCTATGCGGTATCAAGCATTTACACTCGGCTGGTATAATCCACAGGGTTCGTATAACATTTCGTAATCTCGATCAACTTTACCATCAGTTTGGAGACTTTAAACATCCACCGGAAGTTAATGAAAAAGACGATCGCGAATGGGAGAATCAATATTTGCGAATTTTTAACGACCGTACGAATAAAGACATCGATGAGGAGTTTGTTAGGCTTGATGAATACAGTTTTTAAATACAATCGACTATCCAAAGCAGAAGGAATTTGGAATTTTTTTTTTTACTTTCGATGTATCATTGACAACCGACTGAACTGGAATTATCAATGTCCATGCAAAAATAACAAAACGGAAGAGAAGAAAAAAAAAAAGAAAATCAAATTGCATGTTTTTTGACTGCTTTTAGCCAAGAAAAAAATAGTAAAAATGGAAATTTTTTAATAATTCTGATTTAGTCAGTTGCTGCAGGTGTACGGAATACCTGGATGAAGTTTCGTAAAAATTGGTTCAGTAGTTTCGGAAATTGTAGCTTCTATCCATGTCGGAAAGTAGTTTTTCGAGGATTTACTTTTGAAAAAACGTGAAAATAAATGAAAAAATCAAAGGAATTCGAAAATCTCGATATTTCGAAGTAAACTGCAACCTTAAGGTTTACGTTTGTTCAGGATTTGAAGCCGAGCAACATCGTCGTGAAGTCGGACTGCACGCTGAAGATTTTGGACTTCGGTTTGGCGAGAACCGCGGGTACGACGTTCATGATGACGCCTTACGTGGTGACGCGGTATTATCGAGCACCGGAGGTGATCCTCGGTATGGGCTACAAGGAAAACGTCGATATATGGTCGGTGGGCTGCATAATGGGGGAAATGATAAGAGGCGGCGTTCTCTTTCCTGGCACCGATCACATCGACCAATGGAACAAAATAATCGAGCAGCTCGGTACACCCGCCCAAGAATTCATGCAACGACTCCAGCCAACAGTGAGAAATTACGTTGAGAACAGGCCACGGTATCCTGGCTATCCGTTCGAGAGGCTATTTCCCGATATATTGTTCCCTACGGATTCCTCCGAACACAATAGACTGAAAGGTGAGACGTGAACTTTTGTTTGGGTTTGTTTGGGTTTGTTTGAATTTGTTTGGATTTATTTTTGTTTGTTTGGATTTGTTTGGGTTTATTTCGAATTGTTTGAGTCTATTTGAGTTTGTTTGGGTTTATATGAATTTATTTTTGTTTGTTTGGATTTGTTTCGATTTGTTTGGGTTTGTTTGAATTTCTTTGGATTTATTTTTGTTTGGGTTTATCTGAATTTATTTTTGTTTGTTTGGGTTTGTTTGGATTTATTTCGATTTGTTTGGGTTTATTTTAATTTGTTTGGGTTTATTTTAATTTGTTTGGGTTTATTTGAATTTGTTTGGATTTATTTTTGAATTTGTTTGGGTTTATTTGGATTTATTTTCATTTGTTTGGGTTTGTTTGAATTTCTTTGAATTTATTTTTGTTTGTTTGGATTTATTTCGATTTGTTTGGGTTTATTTTAATTTGTTTGGGTTTATTTGAATTTGTTTGGATTTATTTTTGAATTTATTTGGGTTTGTTTGGGTTTATATGAATTTATTTTTGTTTGTTTGGATTTATTTCGATTTGTTTGGGTTTGTTTGGATTTATTTTTGTTTGTTTCAATTTGTTTGAAAAGTAGGAGAAATATTACGACAAATATTAATAAAATATTTTCTTTTCTTTTCTTTTTCTTTCACGAAACGAAGCGAGCCAAGCCAGAGATTTGCTATCGCGAATGCTCGTTATCGATCCGGAAAGGCGTATCTCCGTGGACGACGCTTTGCTGCACAATTACATAAACGTCTGGTACGACGAGGGAGAGGTCAATGCTGTAAGGAAAAACACGATTAATCCTTGCTCAATTAAAACGTCGTTGGACCAAAAAAGAGAATTTTGAAAATCGTCAAGAACTAAGAAATTCTTTGAAAAAAAAAAAATATATATATATATATATATCGAAGCAAACTTCCGGTCAGTTTCATGTAAAATCATTAACAACGAAATTCAACGAAAAAAGAATTACTTTTCTCTCTTATTTTTCAAAAAATAAAACGAAGATAACTTCCTGACTATTTTATGCAAAATAGTGTAAAATCGGATGAGAGAAAAATGATTTATTTTGATCGTAACTATTTTTAATGATTTTTGGGGTTTCGCAGCCGGCACCCGGTCCGTACGATCACAGCGTGGACGAGAGGGAACACACGGTCGATCAATGGAAGGAATTGATTTACCAGGAAGTGATGGAATACGAGACAAGTCACAATCCGGCTACTTCAGCCCAGCCGTCGGAAACAGCGGGATCCCGGTAGACGGAAACTTCAATTCGCGATCACGATAATATCCCCGATGGTAACGGGTTACCGACCGAGTAACGCGTTACCGACCGAGTAACGCGCGATAATATTATCTCGGTGGGAACGTTGATAATAACGGACGTTCTCATTTTTGAGAATATTTCAGAATCCAATGAGACACGATCCGGTAGAGAGAGAAAGTGAAACGAACCGATAATCGTCGATTATCATTATCGCTGTACGTTGACGAGAAGAGAAGGGCGAATTAAAAAAAAAGCGAAGGAAATGAAGATTACGAATAATATAAAAAAAATATCGGTATTCCGGCTCCTCCGTTTATCGTCGGATTATTTTATCCAGACGCGAATTCAAACCCAAACACACCCAAACACAAAGTTTTAGCTTATTTTGAAGAGGGTCGCGAACGGTAATGAAAAAATTGGCCAACTCTCTCGTTCGTAAGCTAATCGTTCGACCGTGTATTTCGATCCAATGATACACGCGGCATTTTTATGGTTACGTATTTCTTCCGCGAGGGAATTACGGTAGAGGCTTTATTTATGGTTTGGTCGTGTTTAAACGTATGACAAGGAATGAGAGAGAGAGAGAGAGAACGAAAAGGAGAGAAAGAGAGAGAGAGAGAGAGAGAGAATGATAGCGAGACGAAAAAAGAGCTAAAACAAAAGAGAGAGAGAGAGAGAGAGAGAGAGAGAGAAAGCTAAAAAGAGGAAGAGAAAGAGTGTGATAGAGAAATCGAGTAAAATATTACGAATCAATGGGCTTGAAAAAGAGAGAAAATGCGAGAAAGAGCGAGAGAGATTAAAAAAAGAAAAAAAAATAAGAAAAAGAAGAAAAACGGAAGAAAGGAAGACCGAAGGATCGATCGAGAAACCGGAAACCGATTTCCACGTTATTCACCGTTCAACCTTTTTTTTTTATATCCCGAGAAAAAAAACGAAAATCGAGAAGAATGAAAAAAAAAAAAAAAAAAAAGAAAACACGACAGGAAATAACGGAATCTTCATTTTCTCGAACTACCGGATATCGTCGAATTGCCAGAGGAAGTCGAGAATAGAGAGAGACGCAAAAAATAAAAAAGAAAAACAAAGAATTATCCCATTGTCGGATCGAAGCTACGAATAATTGTATTTATTACGAATTAAAGGGGAAAAAACGCGAACGAGCGAAAAAAACATGGCGACGAAAAAGGGCCGGGGGGAGGTGATTTGAATGATAATTCGGCGTGGAAAAAATCGACAATTGTGGAAAAAAAAAGATCGTGGAGTGATTTGTAATTGTAAACGTTGAATTTTTATTTTCCACGATGAATAGTTATGTGAATATATTGCTACAGTCCGATCCAAATAATCAAGCTTTTGTAACACTAATTATATAATAATAAAGTAATTGTAATTGATTATTGCTAATTGAGGGGGGGAGGGGGAGGTTAATCGTAATCGTAATTGCGCACGATATATTTACGATTAGGCGAAAAAAAATAAAAAAATAAATGAATAAATAAAAACAAACACGGTGTGTGTGCGTGTGTGTGTGTGCGCGCGCGCATGCGCGGCGCGAGAATGACGAACGCGAGGATCCTAGTATTTAAGGTTACCGAGAGATACGAAATTACGACCCTTCGTGTCTCTTTTTTTCTTTTCTCTCTCGTCGTGATCGGTTTTTTTCCTACTTTTTTTTTGTCGTTTTTTTGGTTTTTTTTATGTCAAAAGTTTTTTGTCAGGCACGAGCTGCGCTATAAAGATTTTCAGCTACTTTTCACGAGGCCGGAAATACTCTTGTTTCTCGGGTTATACTCGAAGCTTCGTTATGTTTCACGCGCTCGAAACGCGGGCCTGGAAAAAGCGACGAAAAGCCAATAATTCCGCTATCAATGCTAATACTGTTGGAAATTTTTTTTAAAAAAATATTCAAACGAAATTGAACATTTTTTTTGTTTAAAAAGAAATTCGAACAATTTTTTTTTTTTATACGAGAAGAAATTTTAATAATTTTTTCGAATAAAAAGCAATTTTAATAATTTTTTTCAATCGGATATTATTTTGAATAATAATGTTTCGTATGAAAAAGAAAGAAATAATCACTTTATCGAATACATTTAGTTTTTAATAAAAAAGAAATTCATTCGAAATAATTATTACAAATTTACGAAAATGACGAACCCAAACAAACCCAAGCAATAAAAAAAGATACATTTATTTATTGTTTATAAACTTTGTTTTCTTTTTAAATGCTACGTATTTTTTTTTTTTCGAACTTTGAGACATTTTTTTTTTTTCGTTTGTTTGGGTTTGTTTGGGTTGAGGAATTTTCATGGATGGTATCGTACGAAGCTTGGTATCGGAATATTCGTGGCTGATCGCCCTTTCAATCCCTGCGATTCATCAGCCTGTCGAAGTTTTTACGTGAAGCAAAAAGAAGCTGAAAAAGTTTGTTTTTTTATTGAAACGTCGTTGCCGATCGCTCGTCGGCCCGAGCGACTCGCGAGGCAAAAAGTCAATTATCGTTAATTAAATAAACAACAAGAATTAAAAAAAAAAAGTAATAAGAAGAATTTTTCTTTCCCAATCTACCTAACAGGGTAAAAACGAGGCACGTTGACGTATTAACTTATTCGCGTTTTAAATTCGCGACGATTATTTATTGTCTTTCTTATATTGGCACGTTTTTTCGAAAGCAAGCCGACGCAAACCACAAATCTCAGAAGTTCGTCCAACCCTTTTCGCTAAAACAGTAAATATTCGTTGAGGACGGGGAGTCGAAGCGCCGATTTAACGAAAATTCATTGGACACCTTAAAAATTCCCTAGGAATCCCTATTTTTACATCGAAATTCAATGGAACCCCGTACTTTTTTTTCTCAACCCCTTAAAAACGATTTTAAGGGGTTGAATGAATTCGACTCGATTTCGCGTCGTCCAAAAAAAAAAAAAAAAAATAATAAAAATAAAAATCCTATATAAATCCTGTAAAAAAATAATTCTTTTTAAACGCACGTATTTTTCATCACTTTTTATACCTCGCCGGAACACTGCTTTTTTTTTTGCCACGCATTGAATTTCGAATTTTGATTTTCGAAATTTCGCGTGTTAAAGAAAAAACGTAAAAAAAAAAAAAAACAAAAAGCCGAAGAAAAAGAATAAACTTTTTTCGTTTTTTTTTTTCTCGGCGGTGGCTCCCTCCCTCGATTCGTCGAGCTTTACCAGGGTGCAATTTCCGATATTCAGTAAATGAGAGGTGTAAATCGAAGATGAACAAAAAGAAAAAAAAAAGAAAGAAAAAACAAGAACAAACGCGATCGAGCGCGTACGTGCGAGTGCGAGGGTGTATGGAAAATATTAAGGAAGGAAGAATGACGAAACGTGTATTTGTGAGGTTAGGACGAGTGATAATCGCGAATGGCGGTTACCCAAAGACACTTGGGCTTCTCGGGGCGAATGTTAGTCGAATAAAACGATATATTATACACAAATACGTCATATATATATATATATATAAATACACAAAAAAAAATACACACACACATACACATATATATATATGATGGTAAGAATCGAAAAAAAAAGAACGAGGAAGAAAACATCGCGACGAAGGTCAACGAGAGGATTATGAAACAAGCCCAAACGAACCCAAACACAAACCGTCTAGCTCTAAGAATTATAAAACTACGAGTAATCGGTTGAACGAAGAGAGAAAAAGAAGAAGAAAAAAAATACGAAACGACAAAAAAAAAAAAACAAATAATAATAAAAATACAAAGTCAGAAAGAAATTCATTAACGATAATCCTTTTGGGGCGTTAAGGGCGTTGAGGGGGGGTGGGGGTGGAAGGAAAAAAAAAGTCGTGAAGAAAAAAACAATATTTTGCGAGAGAAAACGAACAAAAAAATATTTTAAAAAATGAAAAAAAAAA
>JAPYZI010004946.1:0-12208 GCA_030523105.1 Ophioninae sp. A BG-2022a
GATCTATCGCGCCACAGTCAATCAAGCGTTACGATTATCAACTCACGATAATCATCGAACGATCGAGCGTATTTATCCCGCGAGTCGCAAACTTACCATTCGAAACGACAATTTACCGACGGGACATTCACTTTTCACAACGCAAACAACACATTACACGAAACAATTAGATTAAAGCGTATTTTTTGTTTGTACCGAAGCACAATTAAAGAATAAATTAATATTTTATTGTTAATAGCAAAAACCGCCTGAGTCTCTACTAATTTATTCCCTGATCGAGTCCCGAACCTATAAAATTTATCTGTGACGAGCTTTTGACACGTTACAATATATATACATTTTTTTTCCGGTATATTTATTATTATTATTATTTGCATGAGGCCCATTGCAGCGAGGCCTCGTGCGTTCCGCGCGATAAGGCCCCTACATTATCGGCTAGTGGGTAAGTATGGTACATTTGTCGAATAGTTTTTTCGGTGTGTCTGTAATCATCATTGGAGATTTCTTCTGTTGCATGATTTTATTTTTTTGACACATGTTGCAGGATTTGACATAATTTTCTATATCCTTATTTATTCCAGGCCAGTTGTATTTTAATTATACTCTCTTTATCATTATTTTCATTCCCGTGTGACCACCAAGGGGTGTGTCGTGGTATTCTTGCAGAATCGCACCTCGCTCCTTCTCACCCGGGCATTCTCGATCTCCTATTTCCATCTCTGTTTCGCTGTCACTTGTCGTCTTACTCGCGCTTGATTCGCTCTGCACCTCGACTTCTTTTTCGCTCGCGGTTGCCACCTGTTTCGCTCTATCTTGTGGGAGAGACGTTTCTGTCTCACTCGCGCGGGCCTCTATTGTACCGCGTAGGCGTTCCTCGCTAGCGGGCTGTATTGGTTTCCTCGGCCGGCCACGTGCTCGCGGGACCAGCTGACCACAGCCATCATGGCTTAGGTCGCTCGATGCGGTAGGCGGTGGAGCAGGACAGGGGGCCTTCCGCGGTCGTCCTCCACCTCGCTTTACTGCGTCTGTGTGACGCGCCACTGCCTCAGCTGTTTGCCGCGTTGTCACTAATACATACATACGGCTTAATGCATCTGCGTTCGTATTCTTTTTTCCAGCCTTATATTCGATGGTATAGTCGAACTCTTCTAATTTTATTCTCCAGCGTATTAATCGTGATCCTGGATCTTTTACATTGAAAAGCCAGGTAAGGGGCTTATGATCCGTCACGATAGTGAATTTCGTTCCATATTGAAACGTTTCATTCTCTCGAGGGCTTCTTTAGCGCTCGAAAGGTGAGCGGTCTTCAGCCGCGCTTTTCCCCGGGAGAACGAGGAAGAGCGCGAGATCGCCTTAAGCCTTGTCGTTGGTCTGTTCGTTGGGTTTTTCTTGGGAGCAAGCAATTACGGCGTAGGCGTCGGCGGAAAATTTGTTTCTTTTTTGAAGATGCCTCAGCGGTTCGTACGTCGTCCGAAGACGTCGCCTGGATCCATCATCATCTGCATTGATGTGGTGGATCTTTAACAGTGGTTTTCTTCTTATTATACCGTACGGGTTAGATTCTCAGTTTTAGCAATAGGATTGGTTGTTCTAAGTTGTGTGAATATGAGGTGTAGAGGACTAGAAGATAGCGTGGAATTTGTTTTTTTTTAGAGGATTCTCAGAGGTAAAACGAGGCGAGTTGGACGGGAGCGGAACAGGAATTCAGAAACGCCGAGGAAGTATCTTTCGGCATTCCCTGGTCTTTGGTGTTGCTATCTCGTTCTCACGCGTGGCTGGCCAGCTCGCTCGCACTCTCCCTGTCTCTCACACCCGCAGGCCTCGCGAGTCGCCTCGGCTCACGCACGGGGCGACGCGAGATGGTGTGTTCCCGCCGTAACAGAATGGTTTTATGTGTGTGTCGTCGTTAGGAGTTTTGCTTATCCGTGGCTTATTCCGGGGTCCGTTGGGTAAGGAAATTCCCGGGAATTGAAGCTCGATAAATGATTAGAAACGTGGTGTCTTGGTTCAAGGGAATACCACATTTTAATGTGGTATTCCCTTGCGCGTGATTGGCTCACATGGGAATCCTCAGAGCGGAACTCTCTACATCCAGAGATGTAGCCGACGGATTGCCAGGCCCGTGGCTCAAATATGGGCTTTATGCTATAGACTCAAGTAAAGCTTGGATCAGAAATGGGTTAGTGTGGAAATTGAGAGTTTTGCTGTGAAGCAGCGAGACCTTTAAGGGATCGGGAAGATGGAGTTTCCCGTAGGTTTCGTCCGGAGATGTCTAGGAACTGTCACGTTCGCCTGGGAACAGGTTCCCCGGCATTCCTGCCTTATATCACCTCGTACTGCTCCTTATCGCAAGATCAGACGTCCAGCGCCATGCTGGGGCTTCACCAGCGATAAGGTCCTACACCAGTTAAAAGGGTAAAGTTAGGATGCAGAGCGGTGCTCCTGGAGATAATCTCCACGTGAGTTCTAATGAAAGTGAACATTGCTGACGAAGAACTCTCGAGAACTGCTCGCGCGCCCTTAAATAGCCTAAGGGAATCGAGGGGAAATTCCCTTTCTCGTTCGGTTCTCAGTCCGTTTGATGGGGATCAGCGGAGGATCCTCCAGTTGGAGGTGGGGCGACCGTGGGAGAGGATTTGTTTAAATAAAAGGGGATTCGAGACGTCGAATGTCTGGCGCGGGGTATCAGGATCTCAGGAAAGTGAGTTATTCGCTCGCCTGCTCAGGGGCAGGCCTCGTGTCGTCCGCGGTCGTTCGGAGGTGGGCCGCGCCCGAGGTGTCGGCTCACCCGAGGCGGGGCACGTCCCTGGCGCGACACGCTCGACCACCGGGTACGCCCACCGGGCGCTCGCTCGTGCGGAGCAATGACCGGCGAAGCCATGGCGTCCCGGCCGACGGCTACCCGGAGCCGCTTACCTCCTCGGGACTTCTGTGACCCGGCGACGCTGTGATCTTAGCTTCCCGTCACAATATATGTATGGTCGAAATTGCGCGACTGCCCACATTATTGCTAGCATTTCTTTTTCCGTTGTTGAATAATTTGTTTCTGCTTTGTTGAGGGTACAACTTGCGTAATAGATAGGTAGATCTTCTCCAATTTTTCCTTGCTATAAGATCGCGTCAATTGCCTTGTCCGAGGCATCCGTTGTTACCACGAAGGGTTTTTAACGATCGGGATATTGCAGGATCGGTGCCGTGCTGAGAGTTTCCTTTAGCTTTTAGAAGACTTGCTCACTGTGTTCAGCCCACACGAATTTGTTTTCCTTTTTGGTGAGTTCCGTTAATGGCTTTGCGATTTTTTAAAAAATCTTGTATGAATTTTCTACAATATCCAGCTAGTCCCAAAAATGATTGGACTTCTTTTACGTTTTTTGGTGCTGGGAAACGCTGTACGGCTTCTATTTTCTCGGGATCTCGTTTTACTCCAACTTCCGTTAATATGTGACCCAGATATTGGGTTTCTTTTCGCAGGAATCGACAGTTTGTGGGTTGCACCTTTAATCGAGCTTCCCGTAGTCGATCGAATACTTCTTTTAATCTTTCGGCGTGTTCCTCGAAAGATGTCCTGTACACTACTATGTCGTCCAGATATACGTAGCATTGCAATCCTTGTAATCCAGCAAGTACTGCGTCTATCGACCTTTGAAAGGTTGGCGGGGCGTTTTTTAATCCAAATCGCATTCGATTGTATTCGTAATGTCCAAGCGGAGTGGAGAAAGCGGTTTTTCCTTGTCTTTGCCAAGTCAAGGGTTGTAAAATATTTTGCACGTCCCATTTGATCCAATATTTCGGTAATATTGGGCAAAGGGTACGAGTCTTCTTCCGTTGCTTCCCTTAACTTTCGGAAGTCGACTACCACTTTCTTTCGTATGTTTCCATCGGCGTCAGGCTTTTTCGGAACGACGAGTAGAGCATTCCATGGTCTCTTGCTCGAGTAGAGCATTCCATGGTCTCTTGCTCGGTCGAATTATTTCGTCCTTTAACATATCTTTTGTTTGCGCCATGACTTCTTATTTGTGTACTTCTGGTAATCGGTACGGACGAATTTTTATTGGAGTTGTCCCTTGCCGTACATTTATGCGATGCTCTACTATAGCGGTACACCCAAGCTTCTCATCCTCCATATGGAAGATGTCAGTATATGTATCGGCAAATCCGCGCAGGAATCGTTCCTCTTTTCTTTTCTTTTCCTCATTTGTTGCGACGTTGATCCTCTTTCCTTTTTTTGGAGTTTCATTTTTTATTTCTTCGATTTTTACCGTTGGCCTTGCTGTTTCGATTTATTTATCGCTTGTGTTTCTTACTAGTACGAGGCAGGAATTTCCTTCCGGTTGGACATAACTCCCACCTATTTTCATTCCAGGTTGTATTTCTTTTGCGGCCACGCATCCTATTTGTGCCGTCATTGTTTTTGCGTAGAGCATATGCTCAGTTCTGGGAGGTAATTTTATTTTCTTTGATCCATCTAGCATGGGAATCAGTTGCCCATATATTTTTATATATCTTCCACCTAAGATATCGATGCTGTGTTCTCTTATATTATCTAAACCCAGTATTCTGTCTTCGTCTAGCGGAACTGTGTCGTCTATTATGCAGAATCCATGTTCTACGTTTACAGCACGTGTTTCGAGCACAAGCGTAACCTTGCAATGTGCGTAGAATTTTTTTCCTACAATTCCTTTTAGTGCAACCATTTCTTCTATTTTTTCAGTATCTTCTTTTAACATGCTTCTTTTTATGATGCTACATTGAGCTCCGGTATCTCCTTTTAATGTGAGGATTTTTCTTTTTTGCTTGTGGAGACGTGATGTGGAAGTCGCTAGCGGCTCCTTCCAAATTAATCGTCGTTATCCAATACGACTTCATTTTTCGTCTTGTATTTTTTCCTTTGGACGGTCCTGTAGTTGAGTCCTGTAGTTGTAGTTGAGTTTTGTCTCCGATCGCCGTCGTTATTGTTTTGAGTGCGAATGACCCAATTATTTTCTGTTTTTCGCTGTCGTTGCGATTTTCTTCCTTCCGTCTGTCTTTTTTTGGTTTGTTTTTTTCTGCACTCCAGTGATACTGATTCGGGCGTCCTGGCGGCCCGTTCCTGTTGTAATAGCTGGTTTCTTCATCCTGCTGATAGTTTATTAGACGATTCTGTTGATATCCGGTTCCTTGTCCTTGGCGATATCCATTTCCTTGTCTCTGCTGTCAGTTCCTTTTTTGGCAATCTTTATATGCGTGTCCTGGTTTTTTACAAAAACTGCAAGTAATATTTATTTGATGCCCGTTTTTCGATGGAGCAGGAAGGCTAAATCTTCCGTAAGGTGTGTTTGATCGGCAATCCTTGGCGAAATGTCCGACTTTGTTACATCTGTTACACGTCAGAGTGGCTCGTTTTTCCAAATGAGTCTGTTTGTTGATGGATTCACCATTCTGTATTGATTTTTCCTCTTCCATTGGTCCTTTAAGGGCTGCTCCGAGATTCCTTGAATCCTCGGGCCTTTACGATAATTTGATACTCCCTTCGAAGACCTCTTTCGAAATTATATAGGGCTAGCTGCCTCACGTATGCTTCTATTATTCTTTTTTCTTCTTGTGATTGGGCTTCGATTATGCTTGCTTCGATTAACCCTTAACTGGTATCGTAAAATTGACTAACTGACTAACTGGACCAGGACAATCCAGCACAACTTTTTTTTTCGTTCCGAGAAATGACGGTCCTCCAAATTTTTGAAATTTGATTTTCTCAGAAACTAATTGGTATATCGGTATGCGGTTTGCGGCACAAGCCAGCACAAGCCTAGCACAACCCAGAATAACTTTTTTTTCGTTCCGAAAAATGGCGGACATCTGAATTTTTGAAATTTGATTTTCTCAGAAACTAATCGGGCTATCGGTATGCGGTTTGCGGCACAAGTTAGCGGAAGCCTAGCACAATCCAGCACAACTTTTTATTTTTCATTCCGACAAAATGGTGGTGTTGGGCCTTAAAAACGTTTTTCTCGAATATTTCCGTCATTATTTTAAATTCTCAAAAACGGCTTGCGGCACAACGTAGCACATTCCTAGCACAACGTAGCACAATCTTTTTTTTTTTCATTTTCCAAAATGACGGTGCTAACTTCACACACATGCTCTTGGACCCGGCTTAGGAACCGCATGTCTTCGCGTATGTCGATAACGTGATCATCGCGACCGATACCAAAAACGAGCACTTGGAATATCTTCGAAACGACCTGGAGGCTTTCCGAAGCGCAGGACTTACGATAAATTGGGACAAGCGCGAGTTCTTTTGCCCGGAGGTTGCGTACTTAGGATACGTGATCGGCCGGGACGGACTGGAGGCCGATCCCGAGAAGGTAGCCCCTGTCATGAACTATCCACCGCCCAAGAACCTTCGGCAATTACGCCGCTTCTTGGGAATGGTCGGATGGTGCGCGAGATTCGTAGAGCAAAAGGGGGGGGGGGGGAGTAGAACAGAAGGAGGTCTTCGAAGCCCTGCGAGAAGCTCTCATCCAAACCCCGGTATTGGCACGCCCTGATTTTGAACGGCTTTTCGTGCTTCAAACTTATGCCAGTGATGCAGCCGTAGGAGCCGTACTGACACAGGAATTTGAAGGGGTGGAACATCCGATTGCGTTCGCCAGCCAAGTGCTGAGCAACTCTAAGCAAAAATACACCGTAACGGAAAAGGAATGCTTGGCGGTGATTTGGGCAGTGAGGAAGTTTAGACCCTATATAGACGGCACTCACTTTACAGTGATCACCGACCATAGCAGCCTTCTTTGGTTGAAAAATTTGCGAGACCCTGCCGGCCAATTAGCCCGATGGGCCCTCGCAATGCAGGCCTTGGCCATGACCATATGCCATAGGAAAGGAACCCTCCACGTAGTCCCCGACGCCTATCGCGGATGTACGAAGATGTCAGTGCAGCTTTAGCCGCACTTGGTGAAAGTAACGACCCCTGGTACTTGGAAAAACTTCGGAACGTACAAGAATTCCCTTGGAAATACCCCAGGTGGAAAATTGAGGACTACCATGAAGGACCTCGATGCTTGGAAATTGGTGTTGCCTCGAGAGGCCTGAGTGCGAGCCATGGAGGATGCCCATCAAGGACCCCAGGTAGGACATCTCGGGATAGATAAAACCTATCACCGAGTAATACAAGATTTTTTTTGGCCAGGGATATTCCAGGATGTGGCACGGTTCGTAGCACGGTGTCCCACGTGCCAACTACACAAGGTGTCCCAGATGCCCCCGGCTGGACTGATGCGAGAACGCACGGCCGAAGGACCATGGAGTGTGGTATCCGCGGACGTGATGGATCCCTCCCCTCCGAGCAAATCCTAGAATAAGTACATCGTCGTATTTCAGGTCGCTTTCACGAAATTCGTAGAAGCAAAGGCTCTCGGTAGTGCTACCGGAGTCACCATCATGGAAGCCTTCGAGAATCTTATCGTCAACTATTATGGATACCCACAATATCTCCTGACCGATAACGGGACGGAATTCGTCAACGGGCACATGACGAAACAACTAGACGAGTTGCGAATTCACCAGATGATCGTTCCGCCGTACCACGCTCAGGAAAATCCGGTGGAACGCGTGAATCGGACATTGAAGACTTGATGACGTCGTGCCTAGGGATGGATCATCGGTATTGGGATGTACACCTTTCGAAATTTTGTTATGCCCTGAACACCGCAGTCCAGTCGTCCACCCAGATCACCCCCGCCATCCCGAATTTCGGTCGAAACCCCCGCCCCACGAAAACCCTTCGGCATACCAAAGGGAAAACCCCAGCCCTTACCCCTGGAGATCCAGAGGCCTGGTCCAATAGGATGCGGTGATTGCCGCTCCTACACGATTGGGTCCGGAAAAACTTGGAAACTGCCGCCAAGCGGCAAGCTAAGTAGTATAATAGGAACCAAAAGGACACTCGGTACGAAAAAGGAGACCTAGTCCTTAGGAAAAATCGGGTTCTATCCTCGGGAATGCAGAATTTTGCAGCCAAGCTGGCGCTGCGCTACAGCGGGCCATTTAGGATAAAGGCCGTGCGATTTCCCGTGGTATACGAGATTGAGCATCCGGCGAGCCGTCGGAACCCACGAGTTACATAAAAGTTGTCAAGCCATATAAGGATCCCCAGAAAATCCCAACCGCCACAGAAGACCCTGACCCAGCAGTCCTAGGACCCAGCCAAGCCCCCGAACGGACTGACCCATTCCCAAGCCCCCTCAAATCCAGCCGTCCCGGATTACGCTCCCGAAAGGAGCAACCCCTAAGCCCAGCCCGAGAAACCCCTGCAAAGTTGTCCCGATGAAAAAGTCCGAAACCCCGTTGTCCCATCGGCAAGGCTTACGTCCGCGTTAGGAAGTTAGTAATTCCCTAAATCGGAAATAGGAATGCCCATCGGAGACCGCAGTCATGTTCTTTTTTATTCTTTTTTAATTATAATATAATTCGTTTCGTTCGGTACACTATTTAAAGTTAGATTTTTGGTTACAGGAAAATATGAAATCCCAGAGACGTGTAGGATCGCGGCCGGCCTATTGCCGCCCGATCGGGGAAGAGGTCCCGTTCCCAGGGACCCAGTCCGATAATGGGCCACCCTACCCACGGCGCTCTACAAGGGTAGTAGAAGGGTGCTGTCCCGATTATTTGGATACCTTTTTTGTTTTCGGCAACGAGCCGGGGGCCCGCTTAGGGCCACAGACCCTAGCGTCATGGATGGTAGCCGATTTACGATGGGAATGAGGAGGACGACGCTTACCACCCATGGGAAGAGGACGTGACCCTGGGAGAACCTTCGGTGGAGGAGATGGCGTCCCTGAGCGTCGGCCTCACCGACGCCGCCGGTCCTCCCACCGCACCAAAGAAAAAGGCCTCGGACGCTCCGGCTCGGCCTCGGCTCACGCCGGAACAAGAAGATGCGCCAGGCGCCCCACACTCGGCCATACCGTGACCTGCCCTGAACAGGCCGTCACCGTTCCGTTTTTCTTTTTCTTTGATCTTTCGTTTTTCTTGGTTTTTCTTTGTTAAGTTTATTTCATTTTACTTTCGTTAATATAGTTTTCATTTTGGTACACCTTATATATGGTATTATAATAGTATTAAAGTAAAAGGACAGTTTCTGTTGCCTTGGGGCTTAGTCTGTAAGAAGTATTAATCATTAAAGTTAAGTTCTGTTTGCCATACCGGTGGACTTGGTTTATGCATCATTATGCCTTTGCGCCTGTTTACCCCTCTCCCGTTCCTGAAGCTCCCTTCGAACAGGGAACAGCCTTCGTGGACGAGATATCGTCCTCGAGCCCCGGTGATAATGAAGAGTCCGCGCTATCGATCGGAAATTGTCCGTCGACCGATAGCGAGAGATCACCGGGGAAGTCACGTGGCGGCCTTGCGTTATCCGAAAATGGAACGAAGACCCCGCTCTTTTAAGAAATTCGGCCGAGCACGAGGACTTGACCGGCACTGAGAGTCATTGAGCCTTGGGAGTCCCCGTGAGTCGCATCCTCCGTACTATCGGCCTTTTGTAACCAGAATATTTTGAAGAAATTCGGAAATTCGGACGATTGGGGACCCGGATGTCTTTGAGAAATTCAGCAAGCCACTTGGATGGTACCGGGCAGAGCCAATCTTCTGAGTGAGTACCCTCGCTATCTGTGATCGCGAAGAGTGATCGCTGGTCGAACACCGTGCGTTCCCTTCCCCCATTCCGTGCGTGTTCGTCGTCGGTCGTCCACGTCATATGGAATAAAGTCCGCGTACTTTTCGTTGAAGAGCGAATAATAGGAAATTGCATTTTCGATAACCCGCGAAACGTGTCGTGACGAGTGCCGCGTTCCCTGCGAATTTCACGAGCCGCGAAATCGGCGTTCCCAATCGCGTTCGGTCGACGACTTTGCCGCGATTGCCGCCTGGTCAGAGTCAAAATTATTTGGAAAATCAGCCCAAAAATGGTTTTGAGTGGAGCAACCATTGTAAATTTAGCAGCTTATATTGACGTTGGACTTCGTTCACGAGTGCTCTCGGCCGCACACTCTATGTAAGTTTACAAAAAAAATATTTTCTTCGTGTAAACTGAAATTGAAACTTTGAACGCGTTTTTCTCAAAATGGCATTTCTGAAGTCGGTGACTAAGATTACTCGAACACTAACGAACCGATCTTCTTGAATTTTTGCAGCCTTAGTACATAAAAATGTAGTCTCAAATCGTTCGATTTTTTTCGTTAAAATCGAACCATTAACTTTGGCTCCCCGCCATTCTGTGAAAGATGAATATTTTTTTAAATCCTTCGATTGAAGACTAGCTTATGCTTATATTTGACTAAATCCAATCGCATTTTTTTTCAGATGACTCACGTCCCCGAAATGGTGGTCACCGCAAACCGTGTAAATAAAAACATAATTTCACTGATGGCCATTTGCCACTAAACAATGTAATATTTTTCACGAAAAAATTACTGAAAGTTCTTCAAGATATGTTCTTTAAGATAGTATATTGATAAATTTAAAAAGTTCTGTAGTTTTCTTTCAAAAATGCAGGACATTGTTAAATGAATGGGTATTCTCAGGACATTTTCAAGATGAGTTAGCAATTTATATAACGACATTCATATTTATCGAAAATGTTTTGAGAACAACCAACTGTCTAGCGATGTGATGGTTTTCTGAAGAGCTATTTTCTAACGGAGAACTTCAGTCATTCGCCCAAGACGAATTCAGCTCCTCGGTTCAATGTTGAAATCACCGTCTATAAAATAGTTGTTGTGCCGGTGGTTAATGACTTGCGGTACCCGGAACCAATGCATCGGTATTTTATACCATGTGCATCAGCAACAATTTAGCTGCTACGTGCCAGTGGAAGTTTCCACTAATTTCGCGGCACGACATAGACACCTCTACCGGAATTTGTAAATTTTTCAATTATTTATTCGGATGAGGGCAATAGTTCGCTATTTGCAACGTGATAAAAGGATTACCAACTACAAATATTTAGACTAACTCTCTAATTTAGTTGAGGGTGATAAACTGTTCAATAAATTTGGACCACTTTTGAAACAGCCTCATACAAAAATTGGATGAATCATTCGGATAATTGAAAGCTATTAACGTTTTCGGATAACTGAATGGGATATCAAGAATAACCAGTTCTCAAGAGAGGGCGATACCCCGGCTCGGTCTGTGTGGCCAATTAAGATAGTAGAAACCCCCGATTTTGTAAACGGCTCTTCAGAACTGATCGAAATTTTACCAGGCAATGTCAAATTAAGCGTGAGCTATGGCTATTTACCGCGAGACAGCATTGTCGCTAGCGTCCAGGAAGCCTCGACGAGCTTCGTGTATGAGTATATATACGTACAAACGTCCACACTGGAAATTTTGAGATGTACAGCGCTCCAGCATTCGCCGGAACTAAATGTCACAAGTGACGGACGATATTTTCTCGAAATCGTAAACAAATACCTACAAGTTTTATGATTTTCCATGGGTCTCCTAAAATATGCGACAGAATCAAATGGTTCAGATCCTAAAATGCGTGGTTTGAATATAGCTATGCGGCTCTTCTCTCCTGCAATTCGTGATATTAACCAAACTTTTTATTCCACAGCATTTCCATCATGATGCTCGCGTTGTAATACAATCTGTAATTTTTTTTTAGATTTGAGAGATTTGTTGAGAACACAGCCGTTCGTCTATCGAATTGAAATTGTCTGGTCAAATTTAATGAAATTCTGAAAAGCCGTTTAGGAAATCCATGGGGAACTATCACTCTGCTCTCTACCGCTCGGTGAGTTGGAATAGACGTGTCAAATTTCGCTCCGTGATTTCGTCTTGTATACTGCATATTTTCGCCTGCGGGCGCTCTTCTTTCAGGCTTCAAAGCGTGCACCTATCGCTTTCCGTCATTTTCTCGCCATCTGGTCTTAGTTTTCGACCTGGGAAATTCGTCGGAAAGTGTTTTTATTCTGTGCCTTCAATTGATCATCGATCCTTTTCGTTTCACCTCCATCTTGAGCATTTACCGTGCTCGGACTTGCTCGGGCATATTCGTGAGTACTCGGATCTAAATTGTCACCATTACATCCATGGGCCAAAATCGATGAGAGCATCACACACCTGAACTAATCACGCGAATCATCGAGCGCGTCGAGGCCATCGTCTTCACCTGTCGTCACTCGTTCCCCTTCCCCTCGATTCGAGTGTGGTCAGTCGAACT
>JAPYZI010004947.1:0-12694 GCA_030523105.1 Ophioninae sp. A BG-2022a
TTATTTCGTTTAGGTTCGTTCGAGGTCGTTTTTCTTCATTAAACATCGTTTAACTTCGTTTCCATTTGTTTGGGTTTGTTGGTGTTTGTTTGGGTTCGGTATTATTCGTAGCCATCGCTAGTGCATTTGCGCGCATCGTGTATCGTGAATGACCAACGGTCGACGGGCTCACGACGAAGAGGCGAGGACAACGACTACGACGACGACGACGACGTCGACGACGCCGCGTCGTTTACGAATGTCAAAGCGTGGGAATAGGTGTTGGCGCGAGAGTGCGAGGGCGTTCGGTTCGCCGAGCGAACCAACCGATATATATATATATACATCTATATACACACCCGTACATTTTCTTGCTCGTTCTCTCTCTCTCTCTCTCGTAATAGTAACCTTGGTTCGCCGTTCGAGCTTCGTGGTCAACGTGCGCGAGACCTATGACACGTGGTCGAGTGTTGCGTGATACGTTCCCGTTTTCACCGCTCGACTAATACATCTTACGACCGTGCTCCGTTCCGGAATCGTAAACTCCCCCCCTCCCCTCCCCAAACACTCCTTCCCAAACTTCCTATTCCAGAATTAACATAAAACGGAAAAGAATACGAACGAGAAAAGAAACAAAAAAAGCAAAATCGTTATCGAAACAAATCGGGAACACGCAGACACGAAGGCTATTTCGAATTCCCTCAAAATCGATCGCCATAGATCGAAACACGTTCGTTTTGCATATATATATATATTGTTTTTTTTTAAATATTTTTTCTATTTTTCGTGTGTATTATTATTATTAATATTTTTTGTTTTATTTTCTAACTGAAATTGTGGATTGTTATTGTTATATTTCGTTTTATTCAGCAGCTTTTGTTTTATATTTTTATTATTATTATTATTACGCAAAATTATTTTTATTGATCGGGAAATAAAATTATTTAAATAACAATCGAACAAACAAAAAATCGTAATTTCTGTTTCAGATCGTACAAATCAACCGCCTTCAAAAAAAACAAGCCACATTAACCTCAAGTGATTTATATTTTCTTACGAAGCGCGAAAAGAAGAAGAAAAGAGAGGAGTTAATTAGTGTGTTTATATCGTCGTAATAACCGAAGAGCTTAGGTTTTCGAGAAGTTGGTGCACGACAGACTAGAGAAGGTAAAACCGTGGGACGAGCAAGACGCGACACGAGGAAACGACAAGGATACGCAGAAATAAAACAAAAAGGAGGAAGAAGAAGACAAAGGAAAAGAAAAGAAAATAATAAGAGCTATAGTATCTCTATATAGTGTACAAAGATATATCTGATACAGAACAAAACAAAACAAAAAGTCCGCCAGTGCCAAATCGAGAGAGAAAGAGAGAAAAGAGGATTAAGCAAAAATAAAGAATTATTATAAACAAACGAAAAAGAGGGGGGAAGAAAGAAAAAAAACAAAAAACAGGAGGCGTGAAATTTTAGGCAGTGCTGACGAAGCCGAGTTAAACCGTAAACCAAAGAATCTACCATTTTTCTGTGTGTGTGTTTTTTTTTTCTTTTTTTTTTTCTACTAATCGTTTCAACGGGATACGTGACGTTTGGGGAAACGTGCGGTGCGACGTCGACGAACGAGTGAAACACGTTCGCGTATCGAATCACGAAACCGAATTACGAAAGGGACGAAAAATTAAAAAAAAAAAAACAAAAAAAGAAAAACAAATTCTTTTAAAGCACACAAAACGGGGCAAAGTCCAAAACGACGAAATCGTGGAGAACAAAAAATCGCGATCTAAAAAAAGAAAAAGAAAAAACAAAAACAAAAGTCGATCAAAAGAACGAGGCAACCGTGACTAACCTTGTAAGTATTAAATTTTTAAAAAGCGCGCGCGTCTTACATTTTTTAATCGAATTTTTCAAAACACCCGTGAGCGAGTAAAAATCATAAAAAAAAATAAAGAAAAATAAAATAAAATAAACGATAAACGAAAAAAGAAAATAGGGAAGCTCATCGTGTGATTCGGGAGAGGGTATAACCGATCTACTTCATTTCGTAGCCTAAACCTGTCGAGTACAAAGCAAAAAAAAAAAAAAACAAAATAACGAAAACAAACAAAAAAAAAAATAAAATCGAGCGGTGGCAAAAAAAAAAAAAAGAACGGTGAAAAAGTAAAAATAAAAAGGAACGAAAAAAAGAAACGAAAGAATAAGAATCCGCAGGGAAAATTTCGGGTGAGAAAGTTCGCGTGGAATCCACGGTGCGTCGTTGCGGATTCGAGTTTGACTCGGAGAGGGCACCACGAGTAGTTAAAAGAAAAAAATTACGTTCGAATCGTAGACCTAACCTAAAAGTAAAATCTCGAGTCGACCGAGGATCGCGCAAGCCGGAAGTGACTCGACAAGAGGAAGAAGACACTCGAAGAAACGAAGCAGGGCGGGGGGAGGAGTTTCGAAGGAAATTCAGTTTTGAAAAAAAAAAGCGGGACGAGGATGGACAATAGGATGCGTCGGGGAAGATGAGCGCCGAGGTAACGAAGGAGGTCGTAGCCCCCGAGAGGGTGAGCCCTCCGGCGGCGGTTGCGACCTCGCCAGGGTCGCAACTGTGCCCCGGGGATCCGAGTCGGAATTTGCCACCGTTCAGTAGTTTCGCCGGTGACGGTAGTATGGACACGGGTACGACATTAACGACGTTGCACAGTCAGGACGTAGGACTGGGTTTGACGTCATCCTGGGACTACTACGAGGGACTGACGGGTCGTCTGATAGATTCGAGGGGGGAAGTTGTATTGGCGAGCCAATACAGGCCCTGGGAATCGAAGCACGGTGGAGTCGGTGGTGGTCCAACCGGAGGCGAGGGTCTTCCCAGTTTCGCGAGTCAATTCGCACCACCGAGCGAAGCGGAGCCTCAATTGACGGCGTTGACGCCGCTGTCACCGGCCTCCATATCCCATTCGCCACCGGTCACTTCCGCCGTTGGTTTGCCCAGTTTTCACACCCTCGGGAGTCCAATACCGGTACCCCATCCGCACAGGACAACGGTCGGCTATCCGTTGGTACCGGCACCGGTCCAGGCGCGCGAAGTTCCAGTTCTTCAGCAGCAGCTATTGGACGAAAGACACATTCAACTTTTGGGCTCCAATCCGGTTCAAGCTTTCCCCGCGCCGCCACCACCACCGCCACCCGGACATCCTCATCATACCGTCCTAACGGTCGTCAAACAGGAATACCCGCAACTTCACCACGCCAACTTTCAGAATCCAATGTCAACGGTTCTCGATTCGTCGCCCACGTCTAGAGCGATCGGTGTTGACGGCAGGAAGAAGGAGAGAAGAAAAATTCGCGCGGGCTCCATGGAGTCCGAGGATGGAAGCGGTAACGTTGAGAGCTCCGGACAAGTCGCCGCTGTTTCCTCGACCGCTAATCGTGGACCGCACGGTCATATAACCGGTGGTCTTGGCGATACCGATGGCGATGGCGGCATCGGTGATAAACCCGCGAAAAAGAAACGCAAACGGTGCGGCGAGTGCATCGGATGCCAGAGAAAAGACAATTGTGGCGATTGCGCCCCGTGCCGGAACGACAAGAGCCATCAGATCTGCAAGATGAGGAGGTGCGAAAAACTCACGGAGAAAAAGGTGAGTGGAAGCGAACTCAAGTTTTTAGTCGAGTTAACTGATGAATTTACGATTCCATCGAACGATGCCGAGCTGCGAAATGTAAAGGAATTTAAGCTGCCAAGCCTAAAAAAAACTAGACTTTACCAACCCCAATCAAAAACGAAATATTGCCAAGCCCAACCGAAAACTTTGCCAAGCCCAAACTTTGCCAAGCCGAAACTTTACCAAGCCGAAACTTTGCCAAGCCGAAACTTTGCCAAGCCGAAACTTTACCAAGCCGAAACTTTACCAAGCCAAAACTTTGCCAAGCCGAAACTTTACCAAGCCCAAACTTTACCAAGCCGAAACTGTACCAAGCCCAAACTTTACCAAGCCGAAACATTACCAAGCCCAAACTTTGTCAAGCCTCGAAAACAACCAAACCCTGCCACGCCCAAGAAAACCCAAACTGTTTAATGAAACGCTTGGCAAAAATGTCAAAACCGTTGAGACATTTTTCAAGACCGACCACGCGGTTCTATCCGAAAAGGTAAAACGAGCCGGGACCGCGCAAACGCACGTTTTGAGGGGCGTTACGTTGGGAGATGGATCAAAGCGCCGAAGCAAAGTTTACCGGTCGTACACGGTCGTAGACGCTCGTCGGAACGTGTACACGCGTAACCGACTAGGGAAAGAGGGAAAGAGAGAGAGAGAGAGTCTGTTACATGCTGGGGTGGTGTGTAAACGGGAACGAGAGGCTTCGCACCACCTATAGCTTGACGCAAGAGGATATAGACGTGTATATATAGCCTGAACTTGGCCCCGATGTGCTCGGATAGAGAGAAAGTGAGGGACTGACGGAGAGAGAACGATCGGTAGGAGAAAGGGTGGAAGGGAATGAGAGGGAGAGTGAGCCAGGAGGGAATCCACGGAGGGATACACCAACGGGAAATACAGAAATACGGATAACCGAGGTGTGCTTTATTATTGCTGTGACATTGAATTGAGGGTTGCTGGGTCGAACTTTGATGCACTCTGGATATAGCACAGACGTAGAATGAGGACATTCTCCTCTCGGAACTGTGGACTTTTCTATTCCTAATAACTTCCTCGTTCTTATCGATTTTATTTTTGGAAAAATCAATTGGAATTTTGGATATGTATTTCAATCGACGATTGTAAGTACACTTTTTCATTTGACAGTTTATTTAACGATGGGATTCTTTTGACACGACCCATACAAACCCAAACAAATGATTTATTATTAATAATTAATCAACCATTTATTAATAAATAATTAGTATTATTATTTATTGTTTCTAATTTATTTTTAGTATTAATAATTCGTTATTTTGACATTTCTTTGCAATTCAGTTTTCATCGCGGCTCGTTATTTTCTTCGTACGCTCCGGGGATAATGCTCGAAACGGATTTTCGTAACATATTTTTTGTTCGTTATTTTTTTTGTTGTTTTTTTTTTTTTCTTACGAAGAAAACACGTCGAGCATGAGTATGTGTATAATTGGGGAGAAAAATGGGTCTTATCGAGGCTCGATAAGGTCACGTGTTTTATATTTGAGGCTAACGGTCTTCGAGCCGAGCAAGCAACCTTTTCTCTCTCTCTCTCTTGGATTCTCTTTGCCTCTTTTTCTTTCTTAACGATTCTCGATGTTGCAGCTTATCGTAGAGCAAGTTCAAGGCTCGACCCGGGTCATAATAATCATATATATATATATTGAACTCTCGTCAGCAATCGTCGTTGAACTTCTCTCGGAACAAACGCGTTGTTTTGTCGATTCTCCGCGTTTATTTCCCACTCGTTCTTTTATTTTATTTTTATTTTTTCATTTAAAAGAAAATTCTTTTTTTTTTTTTTTGAAATTTCGAAGTGTTTTCATAAAAGTTTCGATCGGTTTGTTTTTTCGCTGTTTTCAAATCGGCAAAAATTGGACCGATTTTGAAAAAAAAAAAAATAAATAAAATAGTTTGTGTTGGAGCTAAATCGTGGAGAAATCAAATGATTAACAATTCGCGATTGAAACGTTCGAATTCCTGGGATTCTCGTATCCGGCGAAAAGTTCGATCGAGCCGAGATAATTTTCCAAGGCTTTCTTTTTTCACGAGCAAACAAATCAATTATGACGCTCGCGAGGAAGGAGAACGGCGGATAGCCGCGGAAAGGTCCGACGTGCTTTGACCCGTGAGTCACGATTCCCGATCACGGGGCCTACGAACTCTTGGACATTGCGCGCTAATTTTCTCGCCGTCACGAACGGCTCTCTTCGAGTCGAGACAATTATTTTTCCCTCGAGGATTATTCACTTTTGAGCTTCAGGCAAATCGAATATATTTTTTTGTCAAAAAAATTAAATACAATTTGAACCCATAAAAACCTAAACAAAATATTATTAATATTCTCGAAATATTTTTTATAGTAATTTATTTAAATTGTATTAATTGAATAAATAAATGTAATTTGAATTTATTAAATACGTGAATTCTTTTTATTTGATTTCACGAATTATTTCATTTAATAATTATTCATTATTATCTATAAATATTTTTTTAGTATTGCAAATGAATTATTTTTATTTATCGTCAATGATGAATTATTCACGGATGAAAGTTTTAATCGCTCGATTAACGAATCGATTTTTTTTTTTTGTCATTGTCTTTGATCCTCGTTAAGGTCCTTGGAGGATATTTCCTCTCAAGGGCCAATCCATTTTCGCTCTTACGAGCCACCAGTCCTTATCGCTTATCGAGTGTTCGATTATGCGATTTTCAAACGTTCGTTATCCGATCTAGATTTCGATTTAACAACGATACTGGCTTTGCTTTAAGGGGGTTTTAGAGTGGAGGGGGTAAAATGTAGGAGTTGGCTTTTCGCTCTTTCCGTTTCCACGCGCACTCGAGTGGAGCCTCTCTCGTCATTGCGGAATATGGCATTGCTCGGGCGATAAGGGAAATATCGGTAATCCACTTACGGCGAAGCGCCGGAGTTGCCGGAGCTCCGAAGAGGGCGTTTATCTCCTCGACGGAGCGTCACTATTTCCCTTCCTCCTATGAAACGGTCGTTTTATATCGCCCCCCCCCCCCCTCCTCCCGACGCTCTCACGCTCTTTCTTTCTCTCGTCCCTCCTCCCCCTTCTTTCTTCTCCACCGTTCTTGGCCCCGTAGCCAGCTAGGGCAAGAAAATTCAAGGGCACACTGTATGGGGCGTCCCGCTTTACGCCGGAATCCCAAAAACCTTTTTTTAAAAATATTTTTTTTTGGAAAAGCGTCCTTTTTCCTATTCTTTATTTCTTTGGAAGAGTATCGATCTTTTCTATTTTTTATTTACTTTTCAACTCCAAAAAGCTCGCGAAATAAAAATGAAGAAAAATATAAAAATGGTAACTTGGTGATTTTGAATTTGCAAGGAAAATTCTAACCGGAAGTTGATTTGGGTTATTTTCGGTATTTAGAAATAAAAAAAGCATTCGCTGTTTAATGGAAAAAAGAAACGGGAGGGGTTTTTAAATTTTCGTTTCTCCGGTTGCTGAGACGAAAATTAAAAACTCCGGGCCAGTAATTTTCACTCCAATTTCATGAAATTTCCCAATTGCCGAGAGCTCGCCTTGTCCCGTATAATTTGAGCCGACGGCTCGATTCCAAGGGAGGGGGGAGAGAGGAAAAATTAGGAGGCACCCAATAACCACGACTGGGATGAAGCACTCCCTGAATTATCTTTCTCTCTTTCCCTTACGAATTTATCATGTTTGGGTTAAACGCGAACCCAAACAAATATTAAATGAATAATAAAAAATTGTAATAACTAAAATAATAAATAATAATTTTGATAAATAAAATAATTTCAATATTCTATAAATTCGAATAAACTCGATTAAGAAATACAAATATTTATTAATTACGTAAAAAAATTAAATAATCGTAATTCCGTATATTTTCCGGACATTTTCAACCCCGTGGTACGAAATTGCTTTTTCAACCCTTGAATCGCGCTCGGTTAAATTGCGAAGCGCCTGCCTGTTAAAGACGATTTCAGAGAGGAAAATTCGTCGAGGCGATTCGATTTCATACGCGCGCAGAGACCGTAACGCGAGCCTGGTAAATTGGAAGCTTCCACTTTGCAGGGCAAGGGCTAGGGCCCTAACGAAAAATCGTTACGTGTCGGGTAGCTTCATTAAAAAAAATAAAAAAGATTTTAAATTAAAAAAATTAATAAAATTCAAAAAATTAAAAAATAAAAAATTAAGAAAATTTAGAAATTCAAAAATGTATTGACGTGATCCTTGTCCGACTGGCTGGCAAAAATATGTACGAAGGCGGTACACGTATAGTAAATTTCCAATAGCGTTCGATCATCTCTCGTGGTGTTTCACGACGGTTAATCGTCGAGGGTTTGTTGACCCGCGAGACGCGATAACCCTGAGGAACTCCGGCAACACGAGTGACAGCTTATCGTCCGGTTATCGCCTCTTCTTTTTATCCCCGACGGAACGTACAACATCACCGTTAACTATTTCCAAGTCTCGCCCAAAGGAAAACAATATTGAACGATTTTATGCGAGCGCTAAAATCTTTTCAAGTCCGACGAAGAATGCCCGATTAATCATTTTAAAATTAACACTCAAACGAAACGAAAAAAAAGCCTGGTAAACCCAAACAACCCCAAAAAGTCCCAAGAAAATCCTAGAAACGCCTGGAAAACCCAAGAAAATTAAAAAAAAAATCCAGAGTCCCAAGAAAAGCTTGGAAAACCCTAGCAAAGCAAAAAGTCCCAAGAAAACCCTAGGAAAAGTGTGGAAAAGCCTAGCAAACCCAAAAAGTCTTGAATCGAAGAAATTCCGAGATCAAAGAGAAGCCAAAGAAGCCCATACGAATTTAATTATTCATGGCGAGGAGCGCGTTGACTCGTATCGTCGTGTATTTGAACGCGGAATATCCATTACGAGTGGCGAAACCCGTTGAAAATGGAATCGAATATTCCGAGCGATCGTGAGCCTCCGAGCGTGGGGCTTTTTCCTCGAGGACGTCGTTTGTCCTCATACGTGGACGAGAACCTCCTCGTAATCGAACACCCCGAGTACTTTTTTCCTCCGCTTCGCGCCCGCTCGCTTTCTCTCCGCTTCTCTGAGCGTTCAACGCACTCCGTGCTCCCTCATCTTGTCGCGCTGTAATATCCAACTATACGTGTTTGCGTCTCTTTTCATATATACGTATATATAGCATCCCCGACACGCGTATCCTCTTTCTCGTTTCATACTTTGACGGGCTTCCCCCGTTTCGATTTATCGAGGAAACCGGAACCGTGCCGCTTCTTTCACCGATACCAACCGAGCCTTCCGTGCGAAACAACTAACCTTCCCCCTAAAACGAAAAGCGTTCTTCGGCAACGATGCTTCGAACCAAAAAAAAAAAAAACAAAAATTCTAACCCAAACAAGCCTAAACATTGTTCAATAACAACGCTTGAAACGAAGATAAATCCAAACCCAAACAAACCTAAACATCGTTCAGTAACAACGCTTAAAACGAAGATAAACTTTCTAGGCTTTTTTAATTTTTTTCTTCCTTTTCTTGGTTCTTTTTTAATTGTTTTTATTTTCTCGTTGGATTTATGTTTGGTTTATGAATTTTTTGAAATTTTCTATCTTTATCCAAAAGTAGAATCCCATTTGGACGAAAAATTGCCAAAGATTTGACAGGGATGAAAGTCCGATGTTCAATAAGCGTTATATTTATGTGTACCAGCGGACGTTTAAGCTCTCGATCGTACGCGTGCATCCGTGCCTACATATTTCAGGATTAGTTCACCCCTTTTCGGTTGCGCAAAAGCTTCGAGCTTAGCGTCCCCGCTGAAAGCTCCCGACCGAGACCCCGATCGATACGGAATTATATTCCGGATCGGCGAATGAACCGTTTTTTTTTCTTCGCTCGATGTATACTTCAGGGTAAAGAAGAAAGGAGGGGTTTTCGGACAAACCCAAACAAACTCGAACAAACCCAAACATCCCTAATTACGTTCCAACAAACCCAAACATCCCTAATTACGTTTCAACAAACCCAAACAAATATTTTTCATTGTTAGAAAAAAAAGAAATAAAAAAAACATGTGAATCCTCCAGTGTCGAATCGCGTGGTACAGCTTGTAACGTTTCCTCTATGATAATCATCGGCGTTGCGTGCGTTCGGTCAAGTTCGTAAGGAGAAAAGCACGCATGGCCGATGTACGTCGACGTACGAGCTTTCTCTCGTACGGTCCACGAGTCGTCGACTGTAATAACCCGCTTCATTGATGCCGATAGGACAGTACTCTCGTACCAGTGATTCGAAGATAGTGAACACCTTCATTGATAGCCCGAGGAGCCACGCGTCCAATCTATCAATTTCTCAAACGGATCTCATAATCGTCTACTTATCAAATTATAACAATTATTAAAATAATTTCGATAAATCTATAATTCTAATAAAAAATGTTCATTAAAATTCTTTTATTAAATTAAATAAAATAATAATAAATGAAAATAAAAATAAGAACAAAGAATTCCATATTAAAATCCTCCAATGTAATAATTAAAATAATTCACAATAATTATAATTATAATTTTTAAAAAATATTCATTTAAAAAAAGGCAAAAAATAACAATTTGAAAAATGGACAAACTGATTTTAAAAATTCCTGCGCTAAAAAGATTTTAAAAACTCTCCAGTAAAATACTCCGATAATTATTCAAAACGTATTTTTGTCCATTGGAAACAAAATGAAAAAGAAATACAGCGGTTTCGTTTCAGCAGTCGCGAATTTACGTCGTGAATTATTCATGGACGAATAAATTGTGGGAAACGTCGTGATAATTCGTCCATTTTCGACAAAATAAAACGTATCTTGAATTTTCTTTTAAAATCGAGTTTTTTCGGGTTTTGAGAAGGGGAAGTGGTGGCTGGGGGGGAAATATCGAAATGGAAGGATAATAAACGATTTTGAAGGCGGGGGAAAAGACAAAATTCATCTAAATATGAGTGTATATTTATGGGTAGGAAAAAAGTCCTGAAACGGCGAGTGGGAAGTTTCGCTACGCAGTTTGGCCGACACTGGCGGTGCCGAGGCAGCAACCGAGCACCAGCGCTTCCTCCAGTCGATATATCGATCCCCTCCCCCACTCGTCGCTTCCTGCCATGAGAACAGGACTTTCTCTCTCTCTCTCTCTCTCTCTCTCTCTCTCTCTCTCTCTCTCTCTCTTCTGCAGGATGACTCACAGCCTCCCCGTTACTCCATCGCAGTCCTACCGTAAACTCTGAGCGTATTTACGGGCCAATCGGGTAACGCGGGTCGAGCTGAAAAAAAATCCTAACGACCGCCACGCTTTTGGGGTGAAAAACGTCGTTTCGTCCTTTTTCACAACTCGCAAATATTCCGCTTTTTTTTTTGTTCGATAAAACGAAACACGGAATTGAAAACGATTGTCGTTCTACATTTTTCTTTTTTTTTTAATAATAATTTGTCATTATTTTTTTAATAATTATGAAAATTAATTAAAAATTCATAGGAGAAAATCGTAGATAAAATAATTCATCATTTTTTTAACCCATTGATACGAATTCATTAGAATGTGGAACAGTCAAAATTAATTTCTGATAGTAATTGAAATTTTTTGTAATTCAGGCAAACTCGAACAAACCCAAACAAATTTATTTATAACATCCGTTGGTAAGTTCGAAAAAATTTGTCTGTATAATTCGAGAACACATAGAAAAATTCTGAAACTCTACAATTTTTTCTAAAATTACAAAATCCATAAGCAAATAAAAAAAAATCCATTATAAAATCCAAAAATTCTTTCTAAAATTCGAAAAATCATTATTAAAAAAATTCACAATCCTATTTCTCCATGAAAAATCGAGACGATCATCGAACCCAAACAAACCCAAACGAACACAAATTTATTCTACAAACCTAAAATTTCCTGCTCTCCTTTTCTCAAACCTAGACATATCCTTACACCCCACAAAAAGAAAAAAAAAATTATTATTTTTTATCATCGCGAAACGATAATGGCCAACATAAAAAATGTTCGTTATCTCATTCCCAAAGTATTTTTCGATAATATCTCGGGGCTGAAAATTCGGCCTGTGCAACGGGTGATAAATCCTTGAGTGACCCTCGTTGTCCCCAAAAGTCCCCAGGTCTTTTCTCCCGACGCGTATCCCCCCCCCCCCCCCCCCCCCCCCCCCCCCCCCCCCCCCCCCCCCCCCCCCCCCCCCCCCCCCCCCCCCCCCCCCCCCCCCCCCCCCCCCCCCCCCAAGTCTCCTATCGTTCTCTCTCGCTCGAAACGCACGCAGAAATGCGTACGGTATATACGTACGCGTTCAATCGACCCGTCCCCGCCAACCTCGTTCGCCCCATGCTTTGCGAGTCGCGCAACCTCACCCGCACATTTCTCTCTCTCTCTCTCTCGCCTCCCTTTTTCTTCCTCTCTTTCGTCTTCATAAATATATATATATATATATATATATATGCATATGTATATGTATATAAATTTTTCTTTTTTTTTTCGTCTCATTCGGAACGAAAAGATCCGTACTACTTGTCGAGAGAATAAGGGCGAGAAGAGAGAGAGAGAGAGAGAGAGAGATGTACGAAAGGAACGAAATTGTAAAGCCGGTTTTTTTTACATTATTCAGCTCGCGCCGCGTCTCGCGAGTTCCCGGAATCGAGAAAACTCCCAAGGACCACCTTAAACTGTACACGAAATATATAGGGTGTCTCAGAACGGAATGGGGGAATGGGGGGTGTAATTCTTGATCGATTGATACAAGCATGTATGGGTCTCGGGTTGAATCCTGAATTATTATTTATTTTTTAAAGCTACATTTTTAGGATAAAATGGCAAAATACTATTTTGGAAACGTTTTTTTGCATTTTCCCAGTCCAATTTTGTATTTTCGGGAAAAACTCGGGCATATTCGTAATAAGCGGAAAATTTCCGATCAAATAGACTCTTAAAATACTTAAAAAACGGAAAAAAATTTTTTTCGACCTCCCAGGCCCGTTTTCCCGAAATCCCAAAAATCACGATATTTCAAAGGGCCGTAGAGCAGGCGCCTTTTATGCTATGGGGTTTCAATTG
>JAPYZI010004948.1:0-15349 GCA_030523105.1 Ophioninae sp. A BG-2022a
ATGATGATGATGATGATGATGATGATGATGATGATGATGGTGATGATGATGATGATAATACACGAGGATATAATTTGTATCGGTCGTTATAATAATATTAGTATATTCATAATTAATATATTAATATTAATGATGATTATGATAATAATAATTTGTCGATTTTATTGCTTCGGGCAACGTTGAATAAATATTAACACCTGACGAACATTTTTCGGTTTAAGATATTCGCTATTGATACTGAGAAATTTGTTTACTAAATTTTAGTTACAATTATCAGAAATGATAATTATTATTGAGTCATCAGGTCATCGTCATGATACTCAAAGATCACTGAATGATTTTTTTATCGTTAATTTTTTACCATCGACGTCAGTAGGAACATTTGTGTCGTCACTGGCTCATATCCATTAAAGGAGATGGGAGAATGGACCAAGACTGGAAAGGACGAAAGAGAGAGAGAGAAAGAGTGAGAGAGAGAGAGAGAGAGAAAGAGAGAGTCAGACAAAGCAAAAAGGAAAGAGTGGTGGGGGACAAAAGAGAGATGGTTCCTCGTAAAGAAAAAAAAAGCATCCCTCTCTCTCTCTCTCTCTCTCTCTCTCTCTCCGTGAATAAGTCCGAAGCTTTTACCGTTCAGGAACAAATTTCTCGTCTACTCCCATCGGGATTCCGGTAAGTAATTTTCTCCAGAACTGTATATAGGATTCCAACTCTCTCTCTCTCTCTCTCTCTCTCTGCCTTTCTTCAGCTTTGAGATCGGTAGTAATAGAGAACCTGGAGCTTGTGCTTTTCCAACCTCCTCTCTCTCTCCCTCTCTCCCTCTCTCTCTCTCCCCCCTCTCTCTCTCGAACTGGTCCGAGTGCAATTCCAACATAAATCTGGACCCGTACGAATGGATCTGCTGATTCAGAACCAAAGTACATACAGAGCGAGGGAGGGGGAGGGGGGGGGGGGTGATGGTGGTTCGATGACGGGATACCAACTTGCTCGAATAATCGTCGCGTCCGTGTTACGTCATCATTATTGCAATTATTATCTTTAACTGTGCCAATAAAGACAGCAATGAAGCTGCGACGCAATTAAATTATGTAACCGATCATTAAATGGAGATTTAAAAAATGAGGGATTGTTGATAACGTATAATTAGAAATATATATATATAGATGTTTATACTTGTTTGAAAATAATATATTTAATTGTATTTTTTTAAACATATATAGATATATATATATATATTTGTTTTTCTAATAATAAAATAAAAAGTATGTTTTTTTTAATTAATTATTTAAGTGGTACAGAATTAATTGAATTATTGATCGTAAAGTGATAATTAAATTGAACCTGGAGAACAATCGGAAAAAAATATTGAAATTATGGAAATAGAAGAATAGGGAATATCAGTTCAATTATTTAATTGATGATTAAATGGCATTGTAAATTATGTAATCCCTGAAAAATCGGATTTTAAAAAAAATTGATTCAGGAACAAGTTTCGTTGATTCATTTTGTTAAGATGAATTATATTGTTATTAAATTCAAGTAATCGATACTATTCGATTCAATTATTGAAAGTGAATTAACGAAATTCATTATTAACGTTAATTTTTCATTTTTTTTTTTTTTATGTATATAGGACCCGACAAATTGTTCTCATTTTCATCCCCCTGTCCGCACTAACAGAAATTCGTTTTTGTTTTCTCGCTGGAGAAAATTGCTGGATTTTTGGAGAGTCGAATTTTTTAATTTTTTTATTTTTTTGTTCGAACATTCCACACACCAGGGTTCGAGCATTCGGAGACTTCGTCGAGTTATTCCACGTATGAAATTCTCGAGTGGTTCTTGAATACGCGAAACTCGAAAAATAAAAAATAAAAGAATTTTTAAAATTTTTATCGCGTCGAAAAAAATTTTTTCAAAATTCCTACCTAAACGATTTTTTTTTTCGTCCAATTTTTACATTACCGCGGACTCAATTTTTTGCCGTGCCATTTTTCTTCTGCAGTTAAATGGGAAAACACTAAAAGTGGCGAATGAATGCAAAACTCCGAGTATAAAAAAAAAACAACTACAGGAACAATAATCCCTCGCAATCCGCACGTGCAATCACTGTGCACTTTCTCGTTACTCGATATTATTGTATTTTTTATAAACTTTTTTTTGTGCTCATTTCAGCGTCCAGCGTGACTCAAGGTCTCGCTTGGTGAAAAAACAAAAGCATTAAAAGAGCTCGATCTAATCGCAGGGAGGAAATTGCGCCGTGCCCGCCAATGCCGTTAACCGTAACTGCCCGATTTTGTTTCGTCGCTCCTTTTTTATTTTTTTATTTTTTTCTTTTTTTTTACCGATGTTTTCCAATCTCGATTCTCGTCCTGTCCGCATCTTTTTTATCCTTCGAATAGGGATGATTTGTTTTTTTTTGTTTTCCGCGTGCAAAAATTAACTAATTTATTTAAAAAGATAAATAAACAATAGCATATTTAAATTATAATTTTTTAAAATAATACATTATAACGATCATTATTGTCGTCTATTTTTATTTATTATTATTATTATTATTATTATTATAATATTTAATTACAATTATTTTGCTATTAGAAAATATTAGGGTTTGGAAAGTTGCATAATTTATAAAAACAAAATAATTGTAATAATATATATAATATGTAAAATAAAAATAATAATAAGCTTTAATGATAATTGAAATAAAACGATATTTTTATTAATTTATTTATTAATAATGTTAATTTGTTTGGAAAATAAGTAACACTATTTTTAAAAAGAATGTATTTTAATAATTACAAAAATGAAGATTGTATTTTACCGTCAATATCGCTACAAAATTATTTTATTTATTTATTTTTTTAATATGATGGATTAAGAGTTATTTTTTTTATTTTGGTGAAAAACATCGTAATTCGAAAGAGGACATTTTCAGGAGAAACTTTTATCAATCAAACGAGAAATTTTTTATTTATTTTTAATTGACGCCGAGAAATAGGGATTTTATAGTTTTTTTACTCGAGATCGTCGAGGAGAAAACTTTTCAGTTTATTTTCGCTTATATTCGCAGTATTCGCAAATTTAATACGATATTGTTGTCCGCGGTCGAGATTTAATGCTCGAATCAAGAAAAGTGACGAATTTATTATAGCTCGTGCCTGCGCTCACCCCCTCCCATATCCGTTCTCCATATCTAAATGAAGGTTTCTTCCACCCCCCGTTCACCCTCTCTTCCTCGTCATTCGCTACGCGCGTCATTGAAGCAGCGAAATTGCTTCTGGCTGCTGCTGTAAAAATGCCATTTCCTCCTTTAAGCCTAATGCACTCCTCGTTCCACTTGCCACCTTGCTTACGTTTCGCAATTTCAAAAATTTCCCTCTCCAAATTCACTATGGAACGTTTTATCGATTTATTATTATTATTGTTTTTTTTCAGTTGTCAAAAGAATTAATTTCGATAATTTTTGGTCCATTATTTTTTGTTTGATTTTTTTCGTAGTGTATTTGAAATTTCAAAAATTTGCCTCTCGATATTCACGATTGAAAATTTTATCGATTTTTTTATTTTTTCAATTTTCTTTGATTCTTTTTTCGGGGATTTGAAATTTTGAAAATTTGCCTCTTGACATTCATTTGGAACATTTTTTTGATTACTTTTTTATGTACTTTTTTCATTTGACAAAAGAATTGATTTCGGAACATTTTTGGGAATTACCGAATTTCAGAATTCTGTGCCCTTCCCTTTAAAGCTCGTTTTTTTTATTGGAAAATTTAAAAAAATAACGAATTGTTGATTTTTCGTCGTATTTTAGAGAGCCTTATCAAATTATTCAGAGAGTTCGATCAATCATGTATAAATTTCTGATTAATTAATTAAAGGAATGAAAAACAAATTATTTCCATTTTATTAATTATTTAATATCATTCCATCTGTGGAATATTTCGAAATTGCAATTTTTATCCCGTTCGATTCTTTTTTAAATCGAGTAAAAATAATTGCGAAAAATTTCATTTCGCAATTTCATCCCCTTAAAAAGCTCGTTTTTTTTGTTCCCTTCCACACAGTAAAAAAAAAAAGAAAACGAGGCATTGACAAGTCGATGTGTTCTGTAGTCGAGAATTGTAATTGGCTCGAGAGTTGTATTAATTATCAATCAATTTGAGAGGGATTAATCGGCAAATTGATTTACCAATGTCGCATTAAAATTTCATCCCCTTTTCTCGGTCGTGCACGTGGCTGGATACTTTTTCCTATATTTAACAGAGAGGTGAAACGAGACGAGAAAGAGATAGATAGATCGATAAAGAGAGAGGGAGATAACGATGATGATAAATTTTGCTGTGAAAAAGAAATCAAGTAAAAAATTATTTAAATAAATTAAAAAAATAGTTGAATAGATTAAAAAATATTGTTTATTAACTTTACAAAAACTGTTGGCAATTTTAAGATAAAACAAAAATTTCAATAAAATAAAGATAAAAATTTTAACCAAACCATAAATAAATAATAATATTTTTTAAAAACTCAATATTAACCCAAACGAACCCAAACCAACCCAAAAAAAAATTTCTGAAGATGAACAAACCCAAGCAGACCCAAACAAATTAAAAAATAAACTTAAAATTCAAAAATACTAATTTAAATTAAGGAACAATAATAAATATAAAAAATAAAGAATAATCACTAGGAAAAAAAAAGAATCAAAGAAATAAAAATTTCAAAAGAAAGAATCAAAGTAAAAAATGAAAATGAAGATCGATTATTTTTTTAATTATTTTCAAATAAAATTAAAAAATTAAAAAATAAATAAATAAATAACATTTATTTATTTATTCAAAAATCAAAGAATAAAATCAAAGGAAAAAAGTAATGAATTATTACAAAAAAAAAAGAAAAGCGATAAAGAGGGAGAGAGAAACAAAAAAAAACGTAAAAAAAAGAAAAAATTACCTCACCGTTCCCTCGATCGTCGATTAATTGAAGTTGACAGTTTCGAGCGGCCATTACGAGAAATCCAGACGTGCTGGCGTTCCATAATCGCTTTACAAGTACTGGAGCATTGAGCCGAGATTACAGAGAGAGAGAAACGATTTAAGAGTCTGGAAAGAATGAATATTGCGTTTAGAAGTTGCCTCGAGCGATCGAGCGTCCATTTTAAGGCACGTATAAATTTTATTTATGGCTCTGGGCTGAGAGAGGATGAACTGAAATAAAAAAAAAATATAAAAAAATATAAAAAAGTAAGAACCCTTAATTCGCAACAGCGGGGTCTTTTCTTCGGTTTAGTTTCTCCAGAAGTTCGATACTTCGAGAAAGATTCGTGCGGTTATCTCCAGAAGCCCTGAGCCAATACTCGGATGGGTGACCGCGAGAAAATGACCAGAAGGGAGTTACCAATTTTTTTCTGGATTTAACAAGATTTAAAACAATATTATTCAACCAACTTTTTCACTGATCGCCCATAAAAAGTATTTTTAAAAAAATATTTATTGTTCCTAATTTATTGCAAATATTTGTTTTGAAAAATTCATTGCAGATATTTCATTTTCAAAAATTAATTGCAAATATTTAATTTACAAAAATTCATAGCGAATATTTATTTTACAAAATTCGTGGCAAATGTTTATTTTTGCCAATAAATAATTATTCCCTTCCTATCTGCTAACAAATCCAACAAACCCAAACAAACCCAAACAAATATTTATTTTTGCTAATAAATAATTCTTCCCTTTGCATTTCCCTTTGCCCTTGACTATTTTCGGTTTTTTTAGGGCACAATTGTGGAGGGTGTAGGAATCCCTTGAAGGGCTCGTCCCTCGTAGGGCTGACCCTATTCCCTCTCTTGAATACCAAAAAAAAAAAAATACCGATGCAGGCAAGATCCTCGTTAAAGATGAGGTCGTGAAGACCGAGGTGGATCAAAAGGGCCGAAAGGGCCGGGAGATGGCAAAGGGCGGATGTAGGGCTGAGCACTCCACGAATTTGCTCCGAGATTTATCCACTCTCTGAAGATCATCAAACACAATAAATTTCTGTGTCTCCCTTTCTCTCTCGATCTTTTTCCTGCCTCCCTTCCGGGGACATCAATCGGAGGGTCGCCCTTGATGGACGCTCGTAAGATTTGCCTCATCCATTGATCCTGATGTAACGTTAAAAATGTCCCTAACATTGCCGATTTTACGTCCGGTTTCGCCCAAATTTATCGCTCATAAAAAATAACGTATTTATTTTTTTTCCAATTTTGTTTTTTTTTTTTGCGATTAATGTTTTACGATGGTGGTACGAATTTTTATGTTATTTTGGCACACTGCTCGTTCTAAATGTAAAGATGTATCGATCCATATTAAAAAATAAATAAATATATATTTTTATATTTATTTATTTATTTATTTATATACATTTCATTTTTATAAATAAAAAAAACTACCATATATACGTATACATTATTTTAATTATTATTTAAATATGCATAATTAGTAATACAAAAATACAAACAATAATCTTGACCTCAAATTTGTAATATATAATTTATTTTTATAATTAAGACCGAGGATGATAAGTTTATATTCATATCATATATTTTAAATAACTTCTCATTCAATGATAACAGAATTAAATTTATAATAATAATAATAATAATAATACATTTTTCATAAACGCAATAATGAATATTCTGAAACAACGAATGCCATAAAAATTAATTAAAAAATGATGCAAATATTAATAAAAAAAACGTGACTAAAATAAAAATAACATTATTGTCGCTATTTATTTTTTATTATTATTTTATTTATATTTTTATATGAATTTTTCTATGATGAAAAATCTTTTCAAAGAAAAAGAGAAAAGAAAAAAGAAAGAGAGAGGGAGAGAGGAAGGGAGAGAGAATATGTAGGATAAGAGAGGCGATAGCTCAATTTATGAGAACATCTGGCGCACGCGTTTTGGCCGCAAGAGTCATGACGCCAGAAAGAGTAATTCGTACAGTGGCTCGAGATGGATTTTTGCCATGTGACTCGAATATCCGAACTAGCTGAAGGTACACTCTTTTCAAGCAACTTTTAAGGGGCAGAAATGGGGGTGGGGATGACTGATGAAAGATATTTCAACCCCGTTGGATTCACCTTTTCTATCAGCCCATCTGCTGACGCGATATTTACGATTCTACATTTTCACATTGATTTCGAGGACCCAAAAGTCCCGGAAATAACCTCAGTCCGAAAATTAAAAAAATCGAAAATAGGAGCTGATCCAACGTCACTGAAAACAACAACCCTCTTCTACGATAAACTCCTATCATTGATGTCCTCGAAAATCGAGTCTTCGAAAATCGAGTCCTCGAAATAACCACGTGAACGAAAAAACCACTATCCCCTTTTCTCGTGTCTCCTCGTTCCGGTTCATACTCCCCTCAACCCCTTTTACCACTTCCGGTAGACAAGCGGAAAATTAGATCGGATTGGATGAAATTTATTACGCCTTGGTATCATACCTTTGGACAATTCGAAACAACCGGGGGTGAAAAATATGTACACGGTTTGTTTGCTACTATTCAATCATCTGTAATCGGACGTAATAATTAAATACGGAATTACAAATTACAATGTTTTAATAAATAAATGGAATAATGGAAAAAAAATAATAACATTTGAAAATTAAATTAAATTAATAGTTAAATAAATGAATTAAATAGAATGAAATAAAAAAAAATAAATATTAATAAAGAAATAACAAGATAAAAGTTAAATAAAAAAAAATAATAAAATAATATTAAGAAATAACTATTATTTTGAAATTGTATTTTGTAATTGTAATTATAATTTATAATTGCGATTTTTCTAATTATTTTTTTGTAATTACAAAGTAATGCAATTGTAATTCTAACTTGTATCATTGTATTATTTGTAAAATAATAACACAAAATGAAATTAAAAAACAAAAATTCATTAACCATATCGAGGAACAACTAAAACCAAATAAAATAAAACACAATAATAACATAACTAGTACCCTGGCAAACCCAGAATTAAAATACCACAATAACCATCATAACACCTATATTCACTCGATCAAAAATTATAAATCATAAGATCGAAACTAATTAACAACAGGATTGATAAAATAAAATAGCAACAAAACGAGTGTACAAAAAAAAAAGTTATAAAAAATAATAACAATATGGATATCGAACAAACATTAAAAAAAAAAAAAAACCATAGATAGAAAGAGAGAAGTATAGAAAAAACGAGAGGGAAAAAAAACACACATAGAAAGAAAGAGACAGAGAGAGAGAAAGAGACACCCTTCTATTCTGTGGCTCGAGGGATAAGCGGAAGCATTAATCTGCGCTTACAATTTCATGGCGGAAACTCAGATTATTCCCGACCTCGGATGCGAACCCTGCAATCCCACTATGAAACCAACCCCCTCCCCAAAAATCCACCCCTAGCCACATAAGGGTATTTCCTCTCGGGGTCTCTTTCCATGTCTGCTCGTATACGGGTTCGTACCACTTGCGAGTCGAGAGTGTCTGTGGAGAACCTCCGAGGCCTCTAGGGGTTCGTCCGGGGGATGGTGGGGGTGGGAGGGGGTTGAAAACAAGAGGGGGATGAAAATGCTCAGGAAGGGGATGAAAAACGTTGGAGAGGGGATAAAACTCGAGGTGGAAATAGGGGTGGGGATAGAGTTTCGAGTTTCCATTTTCAACCCCCCACCCCCCACCACCCTCTCCCGCTATTCTCTCGTCAGGACTCGTACGTATTGCTCGTATACGTATATACGTACGAATTGATAATTTATATCGTAGATAGAGCGTGCTTAGAGCGCCACGGCGAATAATACGAGAGAATACGAGGGAGGCATAGCGAGACCACCGAGAGGTGACCTCATCGTTTTACATTAGAGGTTCATTAGGCAGGCAACGCTTTTCTCGTCGGTTAACTGCCATGGTCTGTACACGAGAGAAAGAGAACCCCAAAAGGGGTGGATTCAGGTGGAAAGGGGGTGGAGAATTGGGAGAGGGTGGTGGGGGGTTGGGGGTTGAAAATTTGGTCCTCGGAGTGTAAGGGAACTCGTAGAAACAGTTTTAATCAATTTTTTTTGCTTTATTGAAGAATTATAATAGTTATATTATTTATTTATTATTTTTAGTTGTTTATTAGTGAATTATTAATCATAGTAAAATTATTTTCCAATTAGATTATATATAATCAATTTATTTAAAAATGGTAAAAGAATAATAATTAAGTTATGATATAATTTGATGGAGTTAAATTGTTTTATTAAAATATTATGAAGTTTAATCAAAAATCGTAGTGAGCTTATAATAAGATTACATAAAATGTAATAATTTTATTCAAAAAAATTATGAAAGTTATGATAACAGAACGATTATGGAATTAATGAAAATTTATGAATTAAACAATGAATTATAACAAAATCGATATAAAATTGACTTAAATAATAATCATCACTATTTATCTCGACAGTTACTACTATTGTTATTACTATTCGTAATTACGTTAACAATTGAAAAAAATATTAGTTTATAATAATTATTTGATTTTTTAACGAACGGGAGGGAAGAGTAAAAAGCTATAGAAGAGTAAGAGGGACGATTGGAGAACAGGAGTCAGGGTGGTTGCGACCAAACGAATAAAAAAGAAAAAAAAAAGAAATAACCCGTGTGACATCGCCTCGCGGTTTTGTCCAGCAGTTTCGGCCCATAACAGGATGGGGCCACACTGACAGGCTTGATTATCGACTGGTCAGGTTGCTGAGACCCGCAATTCGTGCTGCGTGTAAAGTGGGACGAGAAGCGACCTGGGGGTTGGAAGACCAGACTGGTGAGTGCGGGGGATGAAAAGAGAGAGAGAGAGAGAGAGAGAGAGAGAGAGAGGAAAGTTTCATCGAGCCAAACCGCTCTCTCGCTCTCCGCGAAGCTTCGACAAATTCGATCAGCTCCGGGGATATAATATCGACGTGCGGTTTACGAGGCATCCCCCCACCCCCTTTTTCAACCCCCAACTCCCTCGCGAAACTTCCGCGTCCACAACGTCCAAGAACATCTTCGGGGACACTTTCGTTCCGTCCTCGTACGAGGGATGAAAAAAAAAATGACCGAACTCCCGTTAAGGGTTGAAAAAGAAGGGGATGAAAAAAAGGGGTTGAAAAAGAAAAACGAGGGTGAAAATAAATGGGAATTTGTCAATTCGGGACAATCTCTGATAACGTTATCATCGATCCATTTGTATTTTATAAAAATCAATCCCTCCCCACCCCCTTTTTCAACCCCCAACCCCCTCGCGGAACTTCCGCGTCCTCAATGTCCAAATACATCTTCGGGGACACTTTTCATTTTCATTCTCGTTCGAGGAATCAAAAGAAAATGGTCCAACTCCCGTTAAGGGTTGAAAAAGAAGGGGATGAAAAAAAGGGGTTGAAAAAGAAAATAAAGAGGGTGAATAAATGGGAATTTGTCAATTCGGGACAATCTCGGTAATTATCGATCAATTCGAATTTGATAATAATTACCACCCCCCACACACCCCTTGATGGTAAGCGTAATTTTGAAAAAACAAAGATGGCGGATCAATTTTGAAATTTAGTTTTTATTGCGCACGTGGGTGGGGAATGCGTCTGGAAAATGATGGGGAAGGTAAGCGAAAGTTCAAGCCGTGCGTTATGGCTCGTATTCGAGACTCTTTCCCCACTCAAAATTCCGAAGAGTGGGGGTAAAGTGCTGAATACCGTATTGAATATTTAACGAGGCCTATAGGCGTCCCGACGTCTCCTCACGCGATGGATATCTCTGGAGAGTTGAGAGACGAGTGATACCCCATTTCCCTACAGGGTGACCAATTTTAATTTACCTCGACCTTCATAAGGGTAGTTCCAGAAGTTTTTCAAAATAAATAAAGATCCATCAGTTTGAGGCTTGGAGTTTAGTGGGTTCTGACCATTATTCAGGTTCAACGATTCTTTAGGAAATTTCGGGGACTAAAGTACGGGGACTGAACGACGAATATTTATTTTTTTAAATAAACGAGTTTAGGTTAAATCAAATATTTAATGGTTTTACAATTTTCATGTATTTTGAAAATCGTAAAATTATTGAACATAAAAATTTTATTTGGACTTTTATTTAAGGTGGTCTAATTCGATTCGAATGATCTATAATCATTAATAAATTAATTATTTAATTGAAATTGAAATTAATTGAAAGGAAGGAGGGAGTTCAACTTCTTTTCAATATGTTTTATGGGTCGCGATTAATATAAAAATGAGGAAGAAAAAAATTAATAAACAAATAAATGAATAAATAAAAAAAAATGAATATATAAATAAATAAACAGATAAATAAGTAAACAAATAAAAAAAATAACAAATGAAAAAATAAAAAAATTAAGAAATAAACAAATTAAAAAATTAACAAAAAAATAAATAAACAAATAAATAAATAAATTTATTAAAATGACTTATATATAATAGCTTAATTTTATTCACAACCGTAAATCTGGAATGTCTAATTTCAAGGATCGAATTACCGGTCACCCTGTATACGAGCCTTCTCGCCGGAGATGCGGTAGGAGTAGGAGTAGGACGTGGCGGAGCAGACGACTTGTCTCCGGTCTCGCGTGCGATCGCATTCTCGCGGGGGCTAACTTCTCGCGTGGCCTAGTCGAGAAGCTCGATAAAGGGGAGCGAGAACGAGAGTGAGAGGAAGAGGGGCGACGGTGCGAGCGGGAGGAGGGGGGAGGGGGTGGGGTGGAGGCGTTTCGGCGCGCGAAGAGGGAAAGCGAGAATTCGCAAGCTCCGGAAGGCTTTCAATTGGGCGACGAGTATAATGGCGCAGCTTCCACTGGTACTTGCCACTCCTCACTCGGTTCTTGGCTCCGAGAGATAGTTTTCGCCATTTTGTGATAAATCCGAGAGAACAGGGTGAAAATAAGAGGTAAGGGAGGAGAGGGGAGAGGGAAAGATTTTTCCTCTCGATTTCACCCTGTTTTCATTTTTATTCGAATTTTTGTTTTTTTTTTTTTAGAAATTTTGGTTTTTTATAAATTCTTTTCGCCCCTCTTTTAGTATTATTGTTTTTTTATACCTTTGTATATTTTGTATTATTTCTTACAATTTTATATTTGCATTATTATTATTAAATAATTTTTCACGATTTTGTATGTTTCGTATTATTTTTTTAACTGATTTTGTATTATTTTGTATTATTTCGCATTATTGTGTTTAACTTGCTTTTTCGTTTGCCCAAAAGTTATAACTGGTGCATAATAAACATTATCATTATTATAATTATTTTTTATTTTTCTTATCTTCTGCTTTTTTCATTCCTCTTTGCCTCTTTTTCCCTCTTTCTCCCTCTTCCTTTTTTTTCTCCCCTCTCTCGCCTTTTTCTCTTTCCCCCTCTTCTTTTTTCTCCCTCCCCTCTTTCCCTCCTCTTCTTTGTTACTTTTTGCTTCCCATTGTTTGACTTCTCTCCCTCCCCTCTCATTGCCAAACCATCCAACCCTTTCCACCCCCTCGCTGAATTTCCCTCTCGCCCTCCTCTCGATCCCTCTCCAAAGGGGATGCTAAAAAGCTTTCCCGAGTAATGCAATACCCATAGGAAGGAAACACCCCGAGCAACAGGAACCCGCATTCCTTCTCTTCCAGTTCCTCCTCAGAGGGTGAAAAAAAAAAGTGCAAAACGCGTACAGGGAGAAACGTGAAAACGATAATGGAGGTCCCGAGCTATTTGAGAGAGACGAACGAGTCTTGTCGAGCTTACGTCGTTACCCGAAAGTTTAAGGGGTGTCGTCGTATTGGAAGAGTGAAAAAAAAGGGAGGAAGGGTGACCGCGTCATGAACCCCATCAGGGCCTTCCAGGGCCATTTTCTTCAATTTTTTTAACTCGTGTTTAGACCTTGTTAAATATTGAAAAAAGAACTCCCAAAAGTTTTTAAAAATTATAAACAAATAAAAATATAACAATAAACTAGTTAAATAAACGAATATTTTGTATTAATAAGCTACTTAGATAAACAGTTACATAACCAAAAAGTTTATAATAATAATCATAATATAATAACTAACGAATAATAATATAATAAACGAATTATTTTTGAATTTTTTAATAAATTATTTCGTAATTTGCAAACGTGTACATTTTTTATGTACAGTTAATTCAATTTCCATTAAAGTAAAATTAATTAAGTAATTAAATATTAATTAAGTAATTAAATTAAGTAATTGGTTGATTACTGGAATAAGATAATAAATTATATAAGTTTATGAATTCATGAATAATTAATTAATTATGAAACTAATTGTTCGTCACTTTTGTATTTTATCAAATTTAAATGATTACTGAATCAGCTATTCAATTATCTAGCATAAGAATTATGACTACCCCAGCTAATATAAAATCATAATAAAATTATTATAAATTCACCAATTACTAAATAACTATTACCCCAACAAAAAAAATTGCTTCATACGAAACGACCATTAAATCCACCAAATAAAACCTCAAAAAAAACCAGAAATTAAATGCAAGCTTAAAACTCCACGGTAATAATGACCAATTACAACCCTTATCGACGAATTGCACACATTTTTCATCCCCTTCTTCCTCTCAGTTTTCCCATCCACCCAATACGCTTAAAACTATTAAAAAACGAGGAAAAAAAATTCAAAAAAAATAAGTTAAGAACGATAAAGGGTTGGTACCTGGAAAAAGTGCAATTTTCCAAGAAAAGTGGGGTTGGGGGAGGGGGATTTGAAAGATCGGGAATTTCCGTAGGAATACGGATAATGAAACGAGGAGGGTCTTCAATGGCAAATATTATGTTAAATCTCTCGTGAATGGGACAATAGTCGAGTTCTATTATGGCAGGTCTTAAAAGGGGTGGTTAAGGGGTTGGTGTGGGTCGTTGGTTTTCACCAAGATATCTTATTAGGACCATATTGTTGTACTCGTCAAGGCAAGGAAAACGAAGCTCCGGACTACCCCCGGCTTCCCTCGAGGTATTGCCAAATGGACCAGGCCACCTCTGAAAACGACAGTGAAAAGGGTGAGAAAAAGGGATAAGCACGTAAGGGTTGTTCCGGTAGCCCCATGGGAAATCCGTACCTTTTCCGACCGTAGAACCTGATAACAAAAACCCCTTCTCCAACTGACCCCCTCCAACCCTTTCATTCATTCCGTTTTCCTCTTTATCCCCCTTAAAGGTATGTAAAAACCTAATTAACTCGTTTCTCGATGAGTGGGTGGACAAAAGAGAAAAAAAAAACGTGCCAAGCGTACGAAACGACGTGACCAAGCATCGATGAAAGAAAAAAAAAAACAAAAACAAAAAACCACCCCCAAGAAATCGACCGTCCAAAATGAAAGGATATTAATTAAATCGAGAATAAATTCTTAACGCGATGAAAGCTCGGTTTCGTGACAATTATTCAAATAAACAAGCATTTCGTATGGTTAATTATTTAATATTTATTCAATACACGACTGATTGTTTAATTAATTTATTTTCATTTCTTTAATCGATTTTTCTTTAAATTATCAACTTAATATATTCTGAATTATTTAAATAATTTATATTAAATCCCTTAATTAATATTTCCATAATTCGTTAATGTTTTCGTAAATTACTTTTAATTCGTAAATTACTTTTTGTACTTATTTATTTAATAAAAAACTCAATACAAAAAATCTCGTTGAATACTCATTCAATTACTTTTCCCTAAATTTATCCACTATATATTAAAATTAAGTTTCAAAAGAAATATGTTTAAAAAATCTTTATTTAATAATTCCTACAAAACCCAAATAACAACAAATAAAATAATATACAATATTCGCCTTTTTATTGCAAATAAGCTCTACATTTGTCTTTTTGAACAAATTAACCAAATAACGAATCACCTTATGTACATTCCCACCCAGCCGTTCATACATATCTCTTCCTCTGTATAGGAACGTCTAAGTTCTCTTTATTTCCTCCTCGTGCCAGTCGCCATACAGAACAGCTGAAAACTTGGACCAAAGACGCCAAAGGCGGAATTTATATATATATATCCATATATATAAATGTATTTGTAACTCTGTGTACTCGTAGCTTAGTACCAAAGTCTCGTGAGCTAATTAGTACAACGTCACGCGGTTTACTCTCCGGTGTCGGAGTCACCCACGTTTCCTTTAACCCCAACTTGGCACTCATGTACATCAAAATCTCAAGTAAGAAGAAAAATGCCTATATATATATATATATATTTATATAGGCATTTTTCTTTTCTCTCTCTCTCTCTCTCTCTCTCTCTCGACATTCGAAAAATGTCATTACTATATATATATATA
>JAPYZI010004949.1:0-11858 GCA_030523105.1 Ophioninae sp. A BG-2022a
CCCAAACGAAATCCTCAACCTCTCCAAACCCAAACAAAATCCTCAACCTCTCCAAACCCAAACGAAATCCTCAACCTCTCCAAACCCAAACAAAATCCTGAACGTCCCCATCTCCGAGGACACCTTCGCCGTCCCCACATCCGTTACGTTCAACATCCACGTAAAAACCCATCATCATCCTCCCGGGCTTGGAAATCGTTATCGACAATGGCCCAGAGCTGTTCCTTCGCTTTTTGCACGTTCAAAGATCCTCCAATCCTCCTCAACGCCACCGGCTCCTTTGTTTACCGTTTTTTCTCCAAATCCGTTGCAGTAGACTCGCATCAGCTATCAGCGAATCGGCTCGAAACGGACACTCGAGGAGTCCTCGAGTCTTGAATGTGACCCTACCTCCCGCGGATGAGCTACGCCTCGAGCGCCCCCACGCACCGTGTTCACAAATCCCTTCCTCGATGTGGGTCAAGGTATTTCGCCAACCGAAATGACATACCTACCTGCGTTACATCCGTATTCGGTTCTCTAGCATAATACACGCGCAACGATACCAATCTTACATGTTTTTTTTGCCCGCGAGTGCCAACTGAAATTTCCCCCTCCCCCTTAACTCCACTCCCCTTAAAAACTCATGTCAGCGTCAACTCTCTTTTCATTTATTATCATTGTCTCTCTCTCTCTCTCTCTCTCTTCGTTCTCTTTCTCTCGGTTTCTTCGTACGAGATTTTGTACATATTAGCCTTTGTACACGCCTATATAGGTATCTCGGAGTGATTGATTTCACGGCGGCTCGCCTCTTACAAGACGCCAATTCTTTATCGCCTGCCACCATCGTTTTCTCTTCTTTTCTTTGGCCGGATTTTTTCTTTCTTTTTATTTTATTTTTTTTATTTTTTTTTTCTTCCTCTTTTTTTTATTATTTTCGATCCCGCGCTGTCTCTCGGCGATAAATGGCAATTACGAGACTCCTACGAGATGCAGATGCGAACGCAACTCGCGAACGGACTTTTGAGCGAAAAGTTTTTCGAGTCGGGGTAGGATTAATGGCGCGTATGATCAGGAATATCATAATTGAGAATTGGAATACCCTGTTCCCCTGTATATATAGATATATTTTTTTGGGGGGGATTTTGAAAACATGTCGCGGGATTTTTTCCGAATTTTTGAGGATTTTCAAACGAGTTTTTTCGAACTTTGAAAAGAGAGTTACAGATTTTTAAAAGAATTTTTATAAAATTTTTTACGGGTTTTTAGAGGATTTATAAAAGTTTTTTTTCGGGTTTGTAAAAAAGCTTATTGGAAATTTGGAGAATTTTTAAACGATTTATCTATCATTTCTGGATTACTGAAGAACTTTGGGAGGATTTTTGCAAATTCTTAAAAGAATTTTGATGGAATTTTTGAGAATTTTTGGAAGACTGAAATTTTGTGGATTTTTCATACATTTTTGGAAGATAGAATTTCGATCGATTTTTAAAAAATTTCTTCGAAGACTTTATCAAAAATTTCAATTATTTTTAACTGAAATGACTCGTGAAATATTTATGAAATTTGTTTTTTATTCATTATTTGTTTAATTTATTCTTTATAAACATACTTATTTTTCAATGTTTTGTTTATTTATTTATTTGATAAATACATGTAATAATAACGAATAATAATGTTTGGGTTTGTTCGAACATGGATATTCGAAGCAATTTTACTTTTTATTTATTTAATTTACTTATTCTCTAAGTAAACGTAATAATAATAAATAATAACTACGTATAATAATAAATAATAATAAATAATAATAATAATAACAATAAATTATTTCGGTTTGTTTGAAAATTGATTTTTACAGAAATGTCATTTATTATCTGTTTTATTAATTCTTAATAAATCTAGATATTTATTTATCCTAAAATTTATTTATTCTTTAAATAAACGTAACAATAATTAAGAATAATAATAATAATAATTGATTCATCGTTGAGAAAAGCTCGTGACTCGGTCGCGTTCGCGCCTCTTTCGTGGCGAGTAGGAACAACGATTTTTTTTTTTTCGCCAATGTGACAGTAGTCGATCGCGAGTCGAGGCGCGCTCTTCGGTTCCTCCTCCGTCGCGGCGCATTCCGTCTTCCCGTGCCAGCGGAAAAAAAAAATCAATATCGCGTTGCTATCTCTCCACGCCTTGCGGACTTTGATTTATAAACGCAAAGTGATTTCAATTAAGGCTCGGTGAATTCTCGGTTACGCATAAACAGATAGAAAAAAATGAATAAATAAATAAGAAAAAAATAAAATACGAAAGAAAAAAAAAGAGACGACTCCGCGCTGATGCAGTTTGCCTTTGACTGTATAAGGTTCATCAGAGATCGGAAACGTCCATGTAGGGTACGATCATCCAACGGTCCTGGCAAGTTACTTCATACCTTCTAGGGTTTTTCTCCCGAACATTTTTTTTTCATCCACACACACCATATATATCGATTTATTTGTCTTCTTTGAAATTTGGAAAAAAATATATATGGTTGATTAAAAAATCGAAGATTGGGATTTCATGGTGGATGTGTCGTTTACATCGAGGTATAAACAACCAACGAACCAAACAATACACAAATGAAACTTTGTTTGGGTTTGAGTTTCTTTTGGTTTGTTTTGGTTGAACCAACCAGTTATCCAACGATCAACCCAAACAAACCTAAGACAAAACCCAAACAAATCTATACGCAAACAAACCCAAACCCCGAACAAACTCGAACTCAAACAAATCCAAACTCAAAACCGAAATTCAAACAAACCCAAAACCAAACAAATCCGAACTCAAATCCGAAATTCAAACAAACGAATCCAAACTCAAACAAATCCAAACAAACCCAAACCCGAACAAATCCAAACTCAAACAAATCCAAACTCAAAACCGAAATTCAAACAAACCCAAACCCAAACAAATCCAAACTCAAAACCGAAATTCAAACAAACCCAAACTCAAACAAATCGAAACTCAAAATCGAAATTCAAACAAACCCAAACTCAAACAAATCGAAACTCAAAACCGAAATTCAAAAAAACCCAAACCCAAACAAATCCAAACTCAAAACCGACATTCAAACAAACCCAAACTCAAAACCGAAATTGAAACAAGCCCAAACCCAAACAAAGCTTTTGTCCGATAAATCAAACCCGGATGATAAAAGGCGGACCGATGCCGCGAGGAACGTTGCCATTCCTGACAGCGTCAACGCGAATAGGTGTCATCGCGTCGATGACGCAAATATTAAATTAGCCTGCGGATTGGCAAGTTCGAGTCGGGTGTCCCTCGTTGTTGAATTCAGGGAGTGACGGGTTTCGAATATGGATCCTATTCGATTATCTTCCTCGCGACCTCGCGTCGCGCGCGAACTCGCCGACGACGAGAATGGACGACGAATCGCGCGTATTTGGGGAACAACGACGATTCGCAGTCGTGTCGCGTGCCCGATCAAACGCCACGCCAGATACGAATTAAAACGAGTCTCCTCGCTTTTATTTTTCACCCACTCGCGATCCACTTCTCGCTCGCTGTCATTTTTAATTAGCCCTCTTTGACGTTATCCATTTTTATCGAATTCAAACCAACGAATAAAAACTTTGTTTTTACCCTAATTGGATTCGTAACGTCGATTAAAAGAGAACAAATAAAGCTGAAGCTTCGCGAGCCACCTTCGAACGCGTTTTTTTTCGGTCCTATTTTCAGACGTGGAAAATCCGTGCTCCGATTCCTAAAAAGTCGATCAATCGAGAATCGAGTTCGGTTTAACACTCGGTCCAGTTCTCCAACGAACACGCTTCGGAAAATTTAAAGACCCGTCAATTACCGAATCGCTATTCTCCAACGGCTATTAATTGCCAACTTGTATTCGAGGTACTTTTGTTTCGTACTCCAAAAATTATTAAATCTATCGGTTAAATCTTCAAATTTTATCATTTCACTATCTCCTATCGTTTAAACTTCGGAATTTATTTACTCATGAATTTATTAATCTTATTTATTTATGAATAAATAATTTATTTATTAGCGTAAATCATTCTCGTGTCGTATGTGACAAAGTGTTATTTTTAAAAAAATATACATATATTTTAATATTCATCCATCGAGAAAAAGGTGTCAGGATATTTCGAAGAACTCTTCCGGAAGCCATTCGAGCTTCAGGACAAAATGCAATTTCCCCGAAAAAATTGATGAAAAAAATATTTGTTTAAACATTATAAAATAAAATTTAATAGAGAAGAAAAGTTTTATGAAAAAAAATAGAGGAAAAGAAAATTTCGAGAAAAATAAATGTTATTGAAAAAAAAAGGAAATATTAAAAAAAATAATTTTCTTGCAAAAGAATAATACAAAAATTTGTATGAATCAAATTTGAATAGAAAACAAAAAATTCTATACATAATAACCGTCGTAAATATTTATCTGTGGAGAAAATGTAAAAGGCTATTTTAATGATAAATTAAATTTAAAATATAATTTTAATTTTCAAGATCCCACTAAAACATAAACAATAATAATTTACACATCGCTGTGTTAACAAACGTTACGTAAATATCAAATAAAATCAATTCTACGCTACAAAAAAAAAAAAAAAATAAGAAAAATTGAAAAATCAAATAATTTAAAGTTTCCCGAATAAAAAAAATTATAATAATACTTTTTTTAAACGCAAGTGTTTTTTACCCTGACCCTTGATACATCAGTACAAAATGAAAAAAAAAACGAAAGATATTGCGGCAGGAAAACGTCGATACACTCGAGCAATCGGCCATCAAGAAACCAAATGAGTGATGCTTCTCAACGATCGAGAAAAATAAGTAAAAAAAAAAATAAACAAAAAATATTTCAAAAAGCGAAACGGTGCTCCCGGCAATGTCGAAGAATCCGCGATCCAATTCGACGCTCTCATCATTCGCGGTCGTTGAATAATTACCGAGTATATTTGCTAATCCCATCGACCTCGCGTAAAGGCATGCGTAATGAGCAAACGAGTTCATGGGTCCGCAAATACTCTAGGTTCCAATACTAAAAAAAAAAAAAACAAAAAAAATAATAATAAAAAAATAAAAAATATTCGTCCTTGGTACGTCCAATGACCATCCAATGATCATACCCGACGATCTTTTCTTCCGAAAAAAAAGTATCCGTCCGTTCATCCTCAGCATCGAGTAAAATCGGCCACGAGAAGGAAAGCGGAAATAATCGAACCCAAACAAACCCAAACAATCCAAAATAAACCCAAACAGAAAATCAACAAAATGAAAATAAAAAAAAAGAGAAGGCGACCGTTCGATGATGAGTTACGAGTCTCCCTCGGCGAACCTCAAACCCTCAAACCCTCAAACCCAAACAAACCCCAACAAACCCCAAACAAAAATGAAAAAAAAATAGAAAAGAATGTGAAACGAAAAAAGCGCCGCAAAAGTGGCGACCGTTGGAGGGAGCGTTACGAGTCTCCCTCGGCGAACCTCAAACCCTCAAACCCAAACGAACCCAAACAAATCTTAAACAAAAATCGCAAAAAAAAAATATATAAAAGAATGTGAAACGACAAAAGTGACTCAAAAATGGCGACCGTTGGAGGGAGCGTTACGAGTCTCCCTCGGCAAACCTGAAACCCTCAAACCCAAACGAACCCAAACAAACCTTAAACAAAAATCACAAAAAAAAAAAATAGAGAAGAATGTGAAACGACAAGAGTGACTCAAACGTGGCGACCGTTGGAGGAAGCGTAACGAGTCTCCCTCGTCAAACCTCGAACCCTCAAACCCAAACGAACCCAATCAAACCCAAACAAACCCAAAGAAACAAGCAAACGAATAAACGATTGCGAGTTTGCAACACTCGGTAGGTTTGCAACGGTACGGTAAACCCGAGAGAGTCGTCGGTCAAACTTTCGCTCCCTATATGGATGACAGCACTCAAAGTCCAAAGCCATCTTGCCTCATGATAATGCCCCGCTCGCGCGGTTCTTTCTTCCCGCTCTTTTATTTTTCTCTCATTATCTTTTTTTTTCATTTTTATTTTTTCTTTTCTTTTTTTGCGTCTTTTTTGTTTGGGTTTGTTACGTCGAGTCATTCCCATCGACTCAATCGTGATCAGTGACTCCGGATTATTAATCCTGATCGCCGGATCGCGCCGGATCGTTCAGAAATGATAAAACGATTCGTTCGCCTTCTTTTTTTTTTTTTTTTTTTTTAGGGCTGGCGGGAGGGGCATTTTGCTCGCTGAAAGTTTCGTCGAGAAATGAACGGAAATTGATCTGTTCTCGTTACAGCCTGATTATTACAGAGACGCCCCGCATTTTCGACGCGTCGGCGCTGGGCCTCAGTATCGCTTGGAAATTCCTTACGCCAAGCTCGATTTCACTGGCGCTTACACTGTCATCGCCAAGAATTGCCATGGCGAGGCTAAAGCCATAATATCGCTACAGATTTATGCACGCGGACAGGGGAAAACCGATATCGGCATGGAACACACCTCGATCAAGCACGGGTGAATATTTAATTTTATTACATTTGATTTTTAAGGTTACGTTCCTCCAAACACAATTTTTTATCGATTGAATCGATCCTTGTTGAAAAATATACGTGGATAAAAAATATTATTTAATTTTCGAGGTCAATCATTTTTTACACTTTTTTCGTAATTTCTTTTTTGGTTGGTGTTTCGAATAATAGATTTTTTGATAACTCGATAGCGTAGTTTTTAAGTACTCCAAGTGTTGGTTTTATAAAGTTTGTTTTTTAAGATAATTTGATTAAATCTCGTATTTTTTTTTTAGTAAATTTTGAAATATATTAATTTGTTTTTTAGTAAATTAAAAAATTAATTAATTAGAAAATTAACTTTTTAAAAATATATTTTAAACATACATACATTTTTAAAAAGTACGAGTAAATATATGTAAAATTTTTCAAATACATGTACTTTTTAAACAATTCGATACCGTAGCGTTAAAGTACTCCAGCTGTTTGTTTTATAAAATCGATTTTTTACAATAATTTCATTAAATCCAGTTTTCATTTTTTTTTTGTAGTAAATTCAAAAATAAATTGGATAATTTAATATTTTTTGAATATCTTAGAAAGAATACATGAATATAAAAAAAGTACATAAAAATTTATTTCAGATAAAAAAAAAATACATTAATTTTACTCTCTAAAAATACATGAATTAAAAAAAGTACATGTATTTTTTTATTCGAAATATATTTTCATATACTTTATTTGAACTCGTATATTTTGTAATAATATTTTTATAAATTAAATAATGCAATTTATTTTTGATTCAACTAAAAAAAAAAACATAAATTAGTTTTAATCAAATTATGTATATATATATAAATATATATATTTTGCCAATAAAAATTCTTTTTCGTCCCCTCAATGATCGCAGAAAAGTACAAACCCTGCCAAGTATAAAGCAACCGCTGCGGGATTTGAGATGCTGCGACGGTGACGCGGTGACCCTTATTTGCAGAGTCCACGCTACACCCGAGCCGGATGTCCGGTGGGAAAAATCCGGCAAGGTAATTAATGCGATTTCAATGAACGTTTTACCCAAATGCCTAAAAACAGTTGGTTGAAGGTTGAAAATGACTTTCATCCTTTCTCGTATTATCTTAGAAACGCTGCGTCAGCTCGATCGAGGAATCGCAAATTCGAGGGCTAATAATAATCGCATCAACAATGGATCTTTCTTGATCCCTTTGAATTTCAGTTGGTCCCTCTAGGTGATGATTTCGCGGCTGATTTCGATGGGGAAACGGCACGATTGAGCATACAACACGTTTATCCGGAGGACGAGGGTGAATACACTTGCGTCGCTTACAACGATCTTGGCAAGGCCTTTACTTCGGCTTGTTTGATCGTTGATGGTAAGAAACTCGGATGACGAATTCCTGTTGGGCTTTCTAGTCTTTAAACACCGTAGAACAGAGATTAATCTTTGTCCAGAGCCTCGTAACAGTACTCGATTTTCAACGTCTCTCCGTTCTAGTTTTTTTTTTTTTTATTCTAGAGAACTATATAGAGAAAAAACACCATGAAACGAAATTTTTTTGTTTTTATTTAAAAAGTGAAGTGAACTATTGGAAATTTCTTCAAATTTTAACATTTTATTATGTGGATGTCGTGTGTATCAAGACGGTGTTATTTTTAATAATTCATTTTTTTTAAATATCACTACTTTCATTAATTCGAATATTCGTTTGATTTTATTAATTGGAAAGAAATATTCATTTCAGTAATTCGAAAGTTCATTTCGTTTTATTAATTGAGAAAAAATCATTAATTTTTTTAATTGAAAAATTTATTTCTTTTTATTAATTGAAAAAAAAATCATTAATTTTATTAAATCAAAAATTCATTTCATTCTATGAATTGAAAAAATATCATTTATTTCATTAATTTAAAAACACATTTGATTTTATTCATTGAAAAAAAAAAATGATTCGTTTAATTAATACAAAAATTACTTCAATTTTATTAATTGAAAAAAAAACATGAATAAAAAACGAAAATAAAAAATTGAAAACCCAAATGGAAAATGGAAATGAAACGACTGGTAAGATCTTCCAATTTGATGATTTTATGTTTGGACGTATATAACAACTTAGTCCGAAATGAAGTGAATTTAAACATTTAGCTTTAGAAATAGCAAATTCAATAATAAATTAACCGAAAAAATGTTAATTATTTCTCATTCAATAACGATTGTAGTAAAATAAAAAGATATAGGCATGGGCTTGCCTTAGACTTTGAAAACTTCGATAAAATTGACGAATAATAATATTGTCACTATTAAAGTGTTAAACGTTGATCGAGGCGTAAAAAAGAAGATTGTCCCGAAGTAGGTAATCGAGCGGAAGGTGCGTTTCTAACGATAGGTCTTGCTCGTCCGTCCGATAAGTGTCAAACGTTGGTGTGTCTTGTGCACGGTTGCACGTGTTACAGTGCCAGAGGGAAAGGAGACCGCTCTGAGCAGAAGATTGATAAGACCGATCGGTTTGCTCTCGGGCGAATCGACGCCCATCTCGACGCCGAGATCAACGCCGATTCGCAGTTTGTCGCCTGCCTGTCTCACCAGCAGTGAGTTCCGAGTCGCGTCTCAGCGAAGACCGGAAATATTCTGTGTCATTTACCTAATTCTCAATTTAGATCTTGGCTAATGTCGATATTGGCCTAGGTCTAGACCTACAATTGGGAAAAGACATTGACATTGACACGTTATTTTCATCAACCTTGACTTGACATTGACATCCACCTTGACGCGACATTGCGACCAATCTTGACATGACATTGACATCGACCTTGACATCGACCTTGACATCGACCTTGACATGACCTTGACATGACCTTGACATCGACCCTGACACGACCTTGACGCAACATTGACATCGACCTTCACATGAAATAGAAATCAACCTTGACATAACATTGACATGACATTGTTATCGACCTTGTTACGACATTGACATTCCCATCGACCTTGGAATGACATTCATATTGAAATTGACATGACACTGACATCGACATGATATTGATATTGACCCTGACCTTGACATAGACCTTGACATGATATTGATATTGACCTTGACATTGGCATTGCCTTTGATTTGACATAAAATTGATGTTCGCGTGACGTTGAAATTGACATTAACACTGGCATCACCCTTGATATGCCATTTTCATCGACCTTGAAATGAAATTGAAATGAACGCAACATCGACATTGACATTGACCCAATTCTGATCGCGATGCGAGAATCCTGAATTTTTGAGTTTGTCTGGGTCGTGGTCATTTGACCCAACATTGGGTTTGGTCCTCAGGTCGTCGAGAGCCAAAGCCAGCTATGAGACCACCGCGTTCTCGTTCGTCGACGGCTCGACGTCCGCGGCTCCCAACTGGACCAAAGTTTTATGCGGTCCCTCATAATCGGGTAGCCGAGGAGGGGGAAACTGTGAGATTTCAGTGCGCGATCGCTGGTCATCCGACCCCCTGGGTCATCTGGGACAAAGATGGCGTTCCGGTGACACCGACGACTAGAATATCCCTGACGGAGAAGGATGACGTCAGGATACTCGAAATTACGGAAATCAATCACGAGGACGCTGGACTCTACAGGATTACGTTGGAGAACGACGTCGGTAGGACCGAAGCTACTGCCAGGCTGGAGATAATTGGCGGTTCGTCAATTTTCTTTAACAATATTTCTCTCGTTTGTACGATCCATATACAGGGTGACCGGTCATTCGATTCATCATCGACCTTGACAGAGGTCATTCTAGAAGTAATTCTAGAGGTCATTCTAGGGGTCATTCGTTTAGAGTAAAATCTACTGTAATTAATATTTCATTATTAAAAAAACGATTTACCTTTGGCTGATTGGATGTGCCGATCCGAGCGGTCACCGCTCCGAGTATTGGCTTCGCGTAAAACGTATCTGGATTCGATCTGAGCCAACAGCCATTCGTCCGACACTTTACAACACCAAATAATTCCGTTTTCAATTGACTTATTCCGGGCTCACTTCCGGTGTCCCTCAGGTCGCCAAGGTTCGGTCTCCCGAGCGATTCGAACTCGGAGCGCTTCCCCGAGAACTTACTCGGTCTACAGCAGGAGCCCGATCACCTCAGCGATCCGAGGCGACACGCATCTTCGTCCTTACGCGCACGACGGTACGACCGGTCGGGGAGGAACGTTGAGTCCGACTTTACCACGCTGGCAACACAGGTCAGTATCATCGCTCTCTCGCTCTTTTCCTAATTTTCGATATCGGCTGAAACAAACCTTATTTTTCAAGTAGATTTAAGTTAATCCAATTTTTAAAGTAGGTTTAACGTTGGGCAAAAACTCCATTAAATGCAGGTTAAAATGAGGCCATTTTTTATGCAGATTTAACATAGCATTAAAACTATACTAAAATATACAGGTTAAAATGAAACTAACATTTAATATAGATTTAAGATTGGGTTAAAGAGTGTGTTAAATTTAGGTTAAAATAAATAGAATTTTTAATACCAGTTTAACATGGGGATAAATATTGAGTTAAACCTCTTTTGATGATAAGTTTAGATAAGTCCATATTTCAATATAGACTTGAGGTATCATTAACCCTATATTAAATATAGGTTAAAATAGACCTAACGTTTAATATAAATTTAAGATAGAGATAAATCTATGTTAAGTTCGGGTTAACGCAAATATCATTTTGAATGCAAGTTTAACATGGAGATATACATTGTGTTAAAGCTCTATTTAAAAGAAGTTAGAATGTAGATTTAACGTAGCACATTAAACTTACAATAAATATAGGTTAAAATGGATCCGATCTTTAATACAGATTTAAGGGAATGACGAACACGTTCCTAGCCACATCGAAATTTCAAAACCTAATTTCTCCCGCACTATTCAACCGTTTTGCATGAAATTTATTGTGTATATGCAGGTCGCTTGCTCTAAGAGGAACATCCTCGGCATTTACCAAAATTTTGAAAATAATTGTGCAGTTTGTGGTTACCATGGGAGCAATTCCGAGCTACGATCCATCGTATTGCACTTTCACAAATTTCCCGAGCATAAGCCTCTCGAGCGGTCAAAAGTACACATTTTCAGCTTTCTTTCATCTATTTTGATGAAAAAATAGCGGAGGAATTGGTTTTCGAAATTTTTCACACAAATCTACCACCAGAGCTCAAAATCTTATCGACCATCAAGAAAATTCAGTTACATGATTTTCTCACTGGCGGCGCAGCGGCTCGCGTTCTCCATTCTTACCGACTGCGCTTGCATCCTTCCGAAAAATCAATATACTTTTTGACTTGGCACTTGTCACTTGTTCACTCCGCT
>JAPYZI010004950.1:0-11843 GCA_030523105.1 Ophioninae sp. A BG-2022a
CCCCCCCCCCCCCCCCCCCCCACCTTCCGGCAAGTTCTCACGTAGCCCATTTTCATTTCGTTCCTTCTTTTTTCTTTCGCTCCTTATCCCCTTAAAGGAGGCCCGGTACGCGAGGTCTCGACGATTATGCTCGCGAGAACACCGGAGTGTTCAGGACTTGGCAATAATAGCCTAATGTTACTTAATATCCACGAGAGAGGTGACTCCGCGTGGCTTATCGTTTCGAGTACGCGTGTGTTCGAGTTTCCACGTGGAATCGGGTATTTTGATGAAACGGTGTGTTCGTGTGTGGAAGGTTATTGCCTCTTTTCAGAGGCGCGGCTTCCAACATCAACTCGAGTAGCTTCGAGAGCCGCTTTCCTTTTTTCTTTCATCTTTTTTTTTCGCTTATCGCGACATACAATTTCCATATTTCTACGATATCACGGCAAACGCCAGTCACTAATACCCGGATCTTTTTTTCTCTCGTTTTTCACCAGCGCCACCACTATTTTTGCAACCCCGTTTTGTGCCGGGCATGAATGACCGATCGTTTCGATTCGTTTCCTCCAATAGTACCTCCGTCATCATTGTTTTTTTCCCTAATACCAGTTTCAAGTCAAAGTTGAATCAAAAGGTAGTAAAGTTGTCAAGATTTAATTAAAGTTAATTGTTATTGAAATTTCTGGGACGTAACATTCGTGAAATACTTGGAGATCTTGATGAACCTTAATCAATCCAGAGTTTTCCCCAATAGACGACCCGTAGTTCGATTCCTCGATTTTTTCGTCTTCGATTCGAGTCCAGCCACAGGAGGTCCCATGTACGTCGTCGACGAGGATTTCGGGAGCTCCGTAAAGCTTTTATCGGGCTGTACACGAGAAGAGACCGGTGGCAGGTGGCACGGGATCTCCACAATGGTTTGCATATTCATCGAACTCGGCTTTATCGATCGCATATTATCGGGGCGTGCTTTAATTGACTTTGGATTCCCTCATTAGTGCTAATGGGTCAATTCTACGGTTTGGAAATTCGCGTATACGTCTCTATACTCGACGTTTGGCTTCTCTTTGTCTCTTCTTTCTCACCGTCGGTTTGACACGAAACTTTAATCGTCCCGAGGACAGTTATACGTAAGTATCAACCGTTGCCGAAGGATAGAGGTGCCAAATAATCAGCGAAGAAATCTCTCTATCCTCAAACGAAAGAAACAAAAATACATTTTTTTTTTAATTCTTTATTTTCAAAACGTCATTTCGACTTTTAACTTTGCTCGCTTCGAATCTCAAATGAATTAACTCCCGACCGAGATTCCGAAAATTATTTTTCTTTTTTTTGTAATTTTCTTAAAAAAAAAAAATAATAACGATCCTGTTTGAATGTTTAATTGATTTCTGAAAGTTGACAAATTAATGTTGACCTTTTTTTGAAATTCTAAGACTCGAAATTCAGTAATTATTGAGTTACGGTGGATTTACGATTTATTTCACGATATTTTCGCAAATTCTGACAGGAAAAAGAAAATCATTTTGATAAATACTCCGATCCGAAATATTCGATCGATACTTTTTTTAAAATTGACAAAAGAATGATAAAATTAAAAAAAAAAAAAAAATTGCTCGCTTCAAAGATATTTTAATAAATACTCGAATTAATAATAATAAGAACTTGTATAAATAATAATAACTTGAAAGAATAATTATAATTTAAATAAATATTTGAAATATTTGAATAACACTACTAATAATTTGTATAAAAAACAATTATTTGTATAAATAATAAAAACTCGAATAAATAATAATAATATAAACAAATAATTTTGTTTCTACGTCATCCCACGTCGTTTTGCTTCATCTCCCTTCACATCCCTTCACTCCGTTTTTTTCCAGCGTTCATGTCGAACACGAGGATCTCCAACGAGCCCTTACGAAGAAAAGTTACGTTCTTTATTGGCGAAGGTCCCGATCGTTGATCGCGGCGCGATGATTTCTGCGCCGTTAAAGGCCCGCGGGCTCATCGTGTAGCACGGGGTGCGTATGCGATACACGCACGCGATCGGAAGCGTGCGACTTGATAAATACACTCACACACATATATATATATATATATATATATATAATATATACACGGTGATAAAAAAATTATTTGTCCACTTCGTCTTTCTCCAAAAATAAAAAAGAAACAAAATCATCACCAGGCAATTTTTGTTTTCGACAGCTCATCCAAAAACGCGTTATCTGTTTACAGAAATGTTGAGAAAAATACGAAACAAAAAACAAACGTTTTTCTTTTCACCGGCTGTATACAGGGTGTCGAAAAAAAATACGTTTGGACATTTTCTTTTTCAAATTTCAAAAAACAGTGAAAATAATGTCAACTTCGAGAACCGAAACAAATCGATCGAGATTGAATTTCGGTTTCGTAGGCCAGTGAATCATCATAAACTGGCTTGTCAGCTGTTGCTACGTTATAGCCAGTTTTTTGGGACACCCTGTATAGAATCGTACACTCATCAACGTTCGCGTTGTTTTTTCGACGACTCGTGCTTTCTCAGTCCATCGATGTTTATCGGTAGATTTCTTCTCTTTTGTGAACGATCAAAGTTTATTTTTTTTCTTTGTTTGTTTGTTTTTTTTTTTTTTTTTTTTGTAAGTCTGCGGGCACGCGTGTGCGCGTCATTGTCAGCCAGATGACGATGATCGTTGACGGCGAGAGAGTAGCCGAAGACTCCCGCGATTATCGCTTCGAACGACGAAGTAAAAGCCCATTAAACGAAAGATGGAGAAACGATTATGTTACCCGATAACTACCCATATATTCCTATATATATAAATATATATATTTATATATATGTACTCGGAGATACACCTGATTGCTCGCTTCAAGATCGATCAGCGATTATAAAACTTCGGGGTTGTCATTGATGGCGAAGCTGCGCTTAATTGCACCCCCTTCGATCATCAGCCGATCTCCGAACCCAAACAAACCCAAACAAACGTCGTCGTCTGTCCAGCCGGGATTTCGAACAGAGAAGAGAAAAAGTACTTGCACGACTTATTTAAAGATGAAGAAGGTGGACTCTACCGTTCAGGCATAGCAGATCGATGACAACATAAAAAAAAAAAGAGGAAGAAAGAATTTGTTTGGGTTTGTTTGGGTTTGTCGAATTTGTTTGGGTTTATTTGGGTTTGTCTGGCACGGCAGATTAATGACAACAAAAAATAAGGAAGAATTTGTTTGGGTTTGTTTGGGTTAAAAGCTGAATAATAGTCAATGACCTAATAGTCGATCATTGGGATCGATCGATCATCTTTGCTTCGCTTGGATTACCTCCTATCAGCCTCCCAACGTTTCTCATTTCCCTGTAATCTTGTATTGAAAATCTCAGTCCTCCCGAGAATCCTCAGGACTACGATTTTCAAAAGGGAGTTAAACGAGGCTGCTCGTCGTCGTTCTTTTTAATCAATTCTAAAATTGACCACAAGTGGTGTCATTATCCAGTGTGCGTAACGTGGATTTATCATTTCAAACTCGAACGGACTTCCAAGCTTTCCTTCTCTTTCTACCTCGAATTGCCGAGCATCAAGCGCGATTATGCGAATTGAAGATGTGTACCTGATCGCTCGGTACGCCCCACAACCGGTCAATATAAAACCGTATCATGGCATACCCAATGGCCTCCAGGATCGCCCCAATCCGGGAACACATTCATAACCAGTTCGGAAATTCCGATATCTTCAACGTCTTCAGTATCGTCGTTTATATGTTGCAACAGAAGAAGAACTGGGTTTCCGATAAATGGAAAAATCAGTAATCGAGAAAAGAAAGCTGAATAACTCTTTTGGAAAGAACTGAGCTCTGAGACATTCGAGGTTATCGAGAACCAAGCTTGAATCCTTTTCGGACCTTTCGTATCAGCTTCGACGTGGATTTTCTGGCTTTTTTTCATTTTGGTCCAATAAATAGCTCATTGATGTAAAATTGATCATTTTCATCTTCGTCTTGGTTGGAACGTGGATCGCTGAGCTCATCACAATTAAAATTTTGGAGAGCAAAATTTGGTTCCAACCGAAGTACACTTGGAATTTAATAAACATTGGATTTCGTTCCGGATGTGATTAAAAATTGTGTTCCAACCGAATTAAATTTGGAATCCAATAGACTTTAAGCTTCGTTTAGAATTTAATAAAAACTAGTATTTCAACTAATTAAATTTTGAATCCAACAAAGTTTCATTCCAAACCTGATAAACGTGACATAACTCAAACCTTAGTTTTCCTTTCGTTAAAGAAAATCCAATTCTCCAGGATTTTATTATCAAAAGCAAAAACAGCGAAACTGGGTCAACGATGGAAGATCCAATGATAATCCAAACGAACTTTAGCTCTCGTTCAACAAAAGGCAATTTTTCAGGACGTTTCAAAAAGCAAAAACGATCAAACTGAATCTAAAAAAAAAAAAAGTCCAACCACAGAGCTACAAAGATGAAAAAAAAACTGGACAAGTGCGAGTCGGACTGGAATCCTAAAAACGACCGAACTCATTTGATGAAACAAAAAATCTAATCCGCACTGAAACAAAAATGAAAAATCACGAGAAAAAAAATCTAATTCGCACCGAAACAAAAATAAAAAATCACGAGAAAAAAAAAATCTAATTCGCACCGAAACAAAAATAAAAAATCACGAGAAAAAAAATCTAATTCGCACCGAAACAAAAATAAAAAATCACGAGAAAAAAAAATCTAATACGCACCGAAACAAAAATAAAAAATCACGAGAAAAAAAAAATCTAATTCGCACCGAAACAAAAATGAAAAATCACGAGAAAAAAAAATCTAATTCGCACCGAAACGTAAATGAAAAATGGCGAAAAAAAAACCAAGTACACCTGTACTTGGTTTTTTTTTTACCATCACGTATTATTCAAGCGAGGTAACGCGACGCACTCGTACTCGCAAAAATATTGGAGACTCGAACAGTATGGATCTTTCAGTGGTTGGTCGGCCGAGCCTCGATTCTTACAAATTCAAGAGTCAGTTCGGCTGAGCTCCTCGCTGAACCCGGGCCCCCAAGTGCAGACGTGTAATCTTCGGAGCTAGCCACTGGGCGGGGTAATGATACAGAGGGATCCATACGTTCGTAGCGTAGCTACACATGCGCAAAACGCATACTGCACGTGCTTCGCAAAACGTGTTGTACGCACTCGGAGTCCTTTCTACGTTTCTACATGTTTATAATCTTTTTACGTGTACGACCGATGACGATACGCGTCAGGATGGAACAAAGAGTCTTGGCTGACGCAGCCGGTAGATTCGTCGTGTTCATTGTAAAAAAAACAACGTACGCGTTGACTAAATAAATATACCTTTCTATTTCAAAACGTACGGAGGGTACTTTACTAAATTTAATTTACAAAATAACTCAAAATAACTAAACAGCTAAAAATGAGATAAGATAAAAAATACTAAAAAATACCGAAGAACGGACAAAATGTTAAACAAGAAATACGACTGAAAAAGTGATTTTCATAAGTTTGTTTTTGTTATATTAAATTATTTCTTTTTTTTACAAATTACAAATTTGCAAATTATAAATTACAAATTCACAATTTACAATTTGCAAATTTGTTTACAATTACAAAAATAATTGAACATATCCCAAACGCACGACTGAAAACGTAATTTTCATCCGTTTGTTTTGTTTTTTTAAATTTAAAATACGTAAGATAATTCAAGCAATATTTTGGCTCGAACAATATTTCGAGAATAACGATTTCACACTTTTCGTTTGTTAATTTTTATTATTTATTTTATTATCAAATTTTTAATTTCTTCATTCTCCTTATTCCAAATAAGAAATAAATAAAGAGACATTGGAATATTCGTAACAGAAATACGTAAAAAAATTGCTTTGTTTAATCGGTTTCGATAACGTTTAAAAACGAGATTACGAAGAATAATAATATTTAGTTGTTTTTATTCGAAGTCGCGAGCACCAGGTGAATTCCTTCGAAAAGGTGAATTCTCTTGTTCCAATCGTGTCCGCGCCTGATATCGGGTGGACCTGTCGGGGGATCGTGAAAAATCACGCGGAAAGTCGTTTGCATGCGATGATGAGGGTAAAGGCAGGTAGGAATCGGTATTCGTGGGTAGAAGTATCTCGCGGGCGCTATAATTCGGGTCGGTGGTACGCGAGGAATAATACGTCGCGACGGTGGTCGGCGGGAGCGCGTTCAACGGAAGCAGAATCGTATAAGAGGGTAAAAAGAGGGCGCTAAAGTTACCGTTTCGAAACAAAATCGAAGCGCAAGCGTGGAAAGATGTAAACGGGCGCGTATCGGCCCCGAAAAACAGAAGAGGATTGAGCCGACGATCCGGATAACCTGTGTTTACTAGAGGGTGCTCATAAAACCGACGCCCATGTTCCCTCCGTTATTTCCATCGATTCTCTATCTTCCCTCCTTTTGTATTAGTACGCGAATTTATTCATTTCTTTTTTCACTTTTTTTTTCCTTCGTTCTTCAGATCGAGCGAATATTCAGACGAAAAGATGCAAATTTCTACCTCGATCTAACCCCACCCCACTCCCCTTCCCCCATTCATGAAACGATGGGAAATCGTTCCGATGATCATCGAAATTGTCGGATAAAGGGCCAGCGCGAAGAAACCTAAAATTTCGTAGATTTCCGCTGAAAAAAAGCCTCTCGTTTGTGTATTTTTTTTTTGCAACGGAATTGACTCGGTTACTTCTTTTTTTTTTCGAATTATTCAATTTCGATTTTTCAATTATTCTATCGATTTCCGTCGATTTTGAAATATTTCAATTCCGATTTGACGGTTTGACGATTCTTTGCGATTTCCGGCGTCTTTTTCAATTTTTAGCGATTTTCAAATATCTCTATTTCTATTTATCAATAATCGATTTTTCAATTTGATGATTATTGGGGATTTCTTTCGATTTTCGTATGTTTCAATTTCGATTATTCAATCGTTCGATTTTTATCAATTTTCAAATTTTTCAATTTACAATTCATTGCGGTTTTTATCGAGTTTGAAATTTTCCGTCATTTTTTTATAATAAAAAATTGACGTCACATCTGCGCCCGGTCGTTTTCAATGATGAAGAAGAACCAAAAATTGCAAAAAACAAAAAAAAAAAAATAAAACAAAATGATTGATGACGTTCAATGATTGATGGCGTTCAGGGTTCAGAGGGTCTTCAGCGATGCGATCCCAGGCAGCTTCCGGTTTCGTTGTCATTTACGGTCTCCGGGATCTTCCGTGATCCCAATCACCTTGGGATCCCCCCCCTTCACCTCCGATCGGTTGCCTGAGTCGGTTAATCGACGGGATTCCGTGTTTTCTCAACGTCAGGATTCCACGATGGAAATTGGGTGAGATCTGGTTCTGGCGCCGAAGAAGCACCAATACGAAAAACGCTTGGACTAGCTCTGGCCGACGAGAGAACCGGGATAACGATTTCGCGTCCGGTGAGAGCCATTAATTAATCAATTTGCGCGGACGCTCGGTTATTAAATAATAATTATAGAGTCGAAGGAAGGTACGGAGGCGTCATGAACGCGGGTCCCTCTCGCGATTCTCCGGTGCCCGAGCTGGACGTATGTGGAGCGAAACCAACGAGGAAAGCGGACGCGCGCTCGGATCTTGGATTCAACGGATATCAGAAATGGATCGAGAAATATAATCGCCTGGCACACGTATCTTCTCGTAAACGACGTACCAAATTTTAACGCCTCGTTTTTCACGAATCCATTTTTATTAATTGTTGCTTCAATTTTATCATTTTTCATAATTTACTTCGAGTTGTTTATTTTTTTTTATCATTACTTTAATAATTTCATAATTCTTATCATTCGTTACTTCGATTTTGTCATTTTTTCATGGGAAACTTAAAATTTTTCTTTTTTTTTATATTATTTTTAGCACTTAAAAATTATTAATATTATGATAAATTATTTTTCAGTCATTTAAATTATATTTTTATAATAATTCACAATTCTTATCATTTTTACATTTATCGATATCGATGAGATCCTTTATTTAAATATCCCAAGAGACCTTCCAAAACCCAAACAGACCCAAACAACCCCAACAAATATAACCCGAGGAAATCTGACATGGCGAGAAATATGAATGCACGGGTGATTGCTGTACTTGGAAATAAGAGGAGTGGGGGTATCGATCAGCCATAGCAGCTGATATAGATATACTCCCACGAGTCGAAGTCTTCAAACTTCAAAATTCGATAACTCGAAAACTATCGCTAATTTCCAAAAATCCTTTTAGGGGTACCTTTGGAATATAAAAATAAAGGTTTTTCCAAAATTTCGTCTCGATCGGGATGGATTCGGAGCTACGGAAGAGATCAATATCGCAGCTGTCGAATAATTCAATGAGGGTACTTTACAACCCCATAAAAAATACTAGAACTCGCTTTCTCGTTCCAACTTCCCTATACCTACGTGATTTTCTTGAGGACCTTTTTTAGCGTCCCAGAAAAAAAAGGGAAAGACAGAAAGAAGTGGGGGGGGGGGAGAGGAGGTAGAAAAGAGGAATGAAGAAATTTGCAGGAAACACGAAGAAAAAAAGGACGAAAAGCCATCGTAAGAGCGAATGAAAAAAAATCACGGTTCGACGAATCGGGACAATGAGAGCGACTGCATAAAAGCGAGAGAGGACAAGAGAGAGAGAGAGGGAGAGGGAACGAGAGGACACTCGACAGGAATAGTGTTCGCGAAGTATGCGTCCGCGTGGGCAGCCAAACAAATCGTGGCTAATAAGCGGTTGATGCATGGGGACCATTGCGCATATATATGTATATACATATATATATACCGGGTGTCCCAAAAACCAATAATATCGCCGATTTGGAATAAGCTGACAACCATTAATTGATCCGGCTCACGATCATACAAAATAATCAATTGTGATCTCGGGTCAAATAGTTTTGGTGTTTTTTTCGTACTCGAAAAAATCACTAGATTAACCCTATATAAAATATATAGTACACGTCATACTACAGGGAACGCACATTTTCACCTTTCTTTATTAATATTAAGTGTTTAATAGTTTGATTATTTAATTAAGTATTTTAACTATTTATGTAATCAATTAAATTTAGTATTTTAAATATTCAATTATCAAGTTAATCATTTAATTAATTATTTTTATTATGTAATTGATGAATTTAATTATTCAATTAATTAGTAAAGTCGATTTATTATTTTCTTTCCATTAAGGACGAACAAAAAATCCTAACTAGATGGCTCTGTTTTGTCGCAAACGACGAAACGTTACTAGTGGATCGAAGATTTTCGAAACAATGTTGAAAGAACAAAGATCGATCATCCCCAACAGAGTGACATTTTTTATTGGTTATTTTTATTTGGTTATTTTGGGTCTTCATGGGCTGTCTTCATGATTGCCAATATTAACGTTATTTCTGGGACACCCTGTATATATATATACATATATATGTATATTGCATGGTAGAAGGGGCGCCAATACATAAAAATAAGATAAATTTTCCTCGCTCCAACGGTGATGAATGGCTGGATGAATTATTGAATAGTTAAACACACAGCGGCGTGCCGGCGCCATCCACGCGAGAAAGGCAACGACAGTCGGACCGCTGCGGCGAGAAGAAGAAGAAGGATGACAACCGCGAGATCAGGATAAACTCGAGGAGACTGGACCGTCCTCCGATATTTCGAAGGATACACCGCGAAACGCCACCGACTCGACAACCAACCAATCCCATTGGCCGTCATCGCGAAATCAAAAATATCGATGAGAAATTTGAAAAACGCTAAAAATTCAATTAATTATCCGGGCAAGTGCAAGTCGGATTCGCCAACCGAGGATTCCGTACAAATTTGTTCGTACATATTATTAATTGTTCAGGAATATACAGTCTCGAAGTTTTTTCCGAGTTTTTTTTTTTAAGATACCAAGATTTTTTTTTTTTTAGATAGAACGAAAAGAAAATATAAAAATAAAGAAAAATGGAAAGATTTTTAAAGTTTTTTTTTTTTAAAGATAGATAGAAAGAAAATAAAATAGGAAAATAAAGAAAAATGGAAAGATTTTGAAAGTTTTTTTTTTAAAGATAAAGATTTTTTTTAAAGTTACCAAACAAACCCAAACAATCCCAAACAAATTTATAGTTTTGAGATTTCTTTTTTTATAATTATAGTACAAGACGTTATCACTTGCCAAATTTCCTAGTTCTAGGTCAACGGAAACTACCCTAGAAATTTTGATTCCCTTAAAAGTTGAAATATACGTTTTTCCTTTTCGGAAGAAAAAAAAACGTATATTTCAGCCAGCCTCTCTCGAATTCTCTCGATTTCAGAGGCACTCATTCGTTACGTGGTCGCATAAATAATTCTCGTGGACTCGTGTCCGAGCATTTGCCTCGTTATGGCTCTATCCAAAGGTGAGATATGTTCAACAGCTCTCATCCCCTTCCTACCCCTTTTCATCTCCCTCCCTCTTTCGAAATTTTCTATCCTACCTCGTCTCCCTCTCTCTCTCTCTATGCCCTACGATTAACCCACGCGAGCTCGGACCGATCGGAAGGTGCACAGGTGTACGTTCGTACACCGGATGCTGATACATTTCGTCGATTCACTTTTTTAAAAAATTTTTGTTCCGTAGATAAAAAATATTCGGGAAGAAATTAATACAAATAAAAAATGTTGAAGGAAATCGATACAAACACAAAATAAATTATAAATTCGGTAGGAAGAAACCCAAACAAATCGAAACTAATAAAAAATAAATACAAAAATTTGGGCGGATATTAATAAAAACAAAAAATAAATTAAAAATTTGGTAGGAAGAAACCCAAACAAACCCAAACTAATAAAAAATAAATACAAAACTATGGGGGAAGTTAATACAAATAAAAAATAAATGAAAAATTTTGGCGGATATTAATACAAACAGAAAATAAATAAAAAATTTCGGAAGAAATTAATACAAATGAAAAAACGAAAAAAAAATTCATCACATCCCTGAGAGGTTTCTTCGCCTCGACCATCTCAACAGACTTTCAAAAACGAAAAAAACCATATACCACGTGACCGAGAAATTCGCGATCTCGAGAAAAACAGAAATCCGTTCAATAGCGATTTTCTCGAGGACGAAACATTTTTGACGCAAAAGAAAAGGATCACGTCCTTCCTTCAGGAATTCTGAAGGGACTGATGTCCTTTTTTTAATCGAAAACTCAATCGCCATCGAGTAAAGCGATTTTGAATATTCGCGAAGGTACATTGATTTTTTTGCGTGTCCTTTATTATCGTCCTTGATAATCGACTATTTTTATCCCCCCCTAACCCTGATTCATTAGTTAATATATGCAAATGAATTTAATACCCCTAAAAGAGTCCTTCTCAATTCGAAGCTAATCGAGGATGGTAAAACGTCTTTACGAGCCGTTTATTGACGGCTCGAAACGTCGGGCAATGCTCGTTAAACTCTAAAAATATTCCATGTCTTTCAGACGCCTCCCCCCCACCCTTTTCTTTTTACTGGTAAGTCACGTATGAATATTTTTGGTTGAATTTTTTGCCAGCTAATAATCGGATGATAAAAAATTTTTTGATTTTTAATATCATTTTTATTCGTTCATTTCGATGTAATTTTATCCCCTGAGCATGAATCTACCATTCATTTCCCGAAAGAAACCAATATTTCCTGGGAAACAGGTAAAAAAAAAATTGTAGACACGTTTTTTGCATTTTCCCAGTCTAATTTTGCACTTTCGGCAAAAACTCAGGCATATTCGTAATCAGCGGAAAATTTCCGATGAAACAGACCCTTTTAAAAGTTCAAA
>JAPYZI010004951.1:0-19404 GCA_030523105.1 Ophioninae sp. A BG-2022a
TATTTGTCTTACTGATTTATTGAAGATTTTTAGGATTAATGATTTTTTGAGATTTTTGGGATTAATGATTTTTGAAGATTTTCAGGATGGACGATTTTTGAAAATTTTTAGGATTAAAGATTTTTGAAAATGTTTACCAATCAATAGAATATAACGCATGAGCGGATAATTATGATTATTCGAAGCTCGAGGCAAATTGCTGCAAAAGCACCACAATGAGGCAACCATGCGTGTGTGCCATTGGTCGGTAGCTTTTCTCATGGTTAATGCCGACCCGATACGCTCCAGGATAATCGTTAATAATAACGGGAGATTCTCGAATGAGCTTTCGAAATTATGCCCAAATCTTGCCACAGCACGTACGTCCGCGTTAAATTCATATTCACTACCACATATGGAAATCGACCGAGTGTCGCGATAGCAAACAGCAAATAGGAATAAAGGACCAAAAAAACGTATATATACGAAGGGCTAAATGGAACTTAAGGGACAATTGAATGTAGGCCGCTTTTTTCATTTTTCAAAATTTTAATTCAATTTTTTTTTTTAATTTATTCAATTGTTTTTCAATTTTATTCAATTTTTTTTTTTTAATTCATTAAATTTTTTTAAATTCAATTATTATTTATTATTTTGGCAATCCTTGGGAAAAGGATTCGTGAAAATTCTATCTCGAGTAAAAAGCATCGGGTCTTTGAAAATAATTTGGAAAGCTCGTTGAACGATAGTAAAGACTGAAGTAGAAAACAAAAAGAATCAGAGTAGCATTAAAAGCTATGAAGATTTAAATATAATACAAGAGGGAAATAAAATTTTCGTTTGAGGGAATGAATAATATCGTTAATGGGCCACTCGACGGATTACCCTCTCTTCTCTTCCTCTTTCTTCGACTCCTCTTTTGGATTCGTCGCGCGAGCGTTTCGCTCGTTTCATCGCTTAGGTTAATCCACAGTCGAGTCGGACGCGTTTTAATCCCTCTTTTGGTCGGAATCTCCACGGTGGATCCTGCCACTCCGGTTTTCCCCTTCCTCATTTTTCCACCACCGTTTTCCTGCTTCCTCTTGCAGAACGTATATTATTGGTCGAAAAACATTAAGAGGATGAAACGTTTATATATTTCGAAAGGAACAGCATTATTTCTTTGCTTTCGATGAGGATTATCTTTTCGCCTCGAGGAGGAACCACTTTTTCATTTTTTCCATTGAAATTGCCTTCCGAAAACGCTGAGTGAATTATTTTTGAATTAGGTCGAACGAATATACGATTTTAAGGTACTACTGGTTGGACTGGATTATCGGGTGAAGAGATAGATCAAAGTGAAGCTATCGACAAAAATGGAGAACCCAAACAAACCCAAACAATATTAAATCATATAAAAATCAAAGAATATCAAATTCAATATAATAATAATTAAGTAATTATAACGATTATTTATATTTATCCAACCGGATGAATTTTAGACCCCATCATCGTTGAATAAATATCAATTATTTTGTTTTCTTTCAATTTAAATATATTTCACTTAGTAATACCCCCTCCCTCGTTTTTCTATCGTGAATATCCCATCGACTAAAGCCCTCGTCTTTTCACGTTCAATTTTCACGATTTTATGTATAGACCTTGCTCGTAATATCGACTGACTCAAGGGCCAAAAAAATCAACCAAATAGCGCCATCGTCGAATTCTGAAATATCTGGTGCTCTCGAAACTGGATTTCGAGGTTCTCCGTATATAATTTGATATTATGTACATCAAATTATATATATATACGAGGGAAGAAATTAATTTGATTTGTTTGGGTTTTTGGAAAGCAAACAAACATTAAAACCCAAACAAACCTTAAAACCCAAACAAACCCAAACAAGCAAACATTAAAACCCAAACAAACCCAAATAAACAAACATTAAAACCCACACAAACAAACAATAACCCAAACAAATAAACGAACATTCAAACCCAAACAAATAAACGAACATTCAAACCCAAACAAATAAACGAACATTCAAACCCAAACAAATAAACGAACAAATAAACGAACATTCAAACCCAAACAAACCCAAACAAATAAACGAACATTCAAACCCAAACAAACCCAAACAAATAAACGAACATTAAAACCCAAATTGTGTATTAATTAGATAAAAACGACGAAAATAAAAAAATCCATAAGCACGTGTCCCAAGACGATCTCGTAACTCATACTTCGCGAGTTCCGAATTTGTCGATTCCCTTGTTATTTCACCGTATCACCGTTACCGCGTTAATTCATTTCATATGACGCTAATGCACCGCGCAACGTCAAGAATATCGCCCGTGTACGCAATTGCATCGTACGCATGAACGTTTATTGCGCGATTGCATCGTACGCTGAAATTGCACGATACCGTACCGATCAACGGCGATATCATTCAATAATTAAGCGAACCGTGACTGCACTACTCTCGACTATTAATATGTGAAAATACAACTACGGTTCGCATCCTATGCAAGACGTCAATTTTGTATATATATATTTTTTTTTCTTTTCTTTTTCATTATTTTTTTGTTTTTTTTTTTTTTTTAAAGATAGGTTATGTCTTTCTCCGAAATTTTGAAAAATTATCGTGTATACTTAAAAAATGTCGAAAAATATTGCTGTTTTGTTTAAATAATTGTATTTATTGAATAGCTATGAATTAATTGAATATTTATTTGACATTATTGGTTGAATAAAAATTTAATGAATATATAATTGAATTAATTTAATAAGATTTAATGAAATATTTATTCAATATCATTGTTTGAAATAAATATTTATTTAATTTACTGTTTTTCTTCTTTATTTTTCGTTTTTGATAAAAATTATTATATTATTTATCATGGTTTCTCGAAAGTCCTCAAAGTAACAACGGCAGTTTTTTCTTATCTCAGTTGGTGGTTGAAAATGATAAAAAAAAAAAATTTGATCGAAGAAACTCTCATGTGAATTTAACCAGAACGAACCCAAACAAAAATCAACGACGTTGAAACGGTCGATTGGATAAATCGGGAGCGATCGATCCGTTGGATTTCAATTAAACTCTCGCGTCAGGGGAATCAAGAGGAAAAATGGGCTACGTGTGACTGATAGATCGAAGGGGGTTGTAAAAGTGTAACCGCAGAGTTAGAGGGCTCCAAGTACGTGACGAGACACGTTTCGTTGTGGACCACTGGATTCTGTCCGCCAACTCTTTTTTCCTTCAACTATTTACACGGGAGTGCTCCGTATAGGTAAACGTACGAATACATCGAAGCATACCTTCATATACAGGGTGATTCAAATTAATTCCACCGTTCGAATCTCTTCCAAAATTAAATGTCACTTTTCATCCTCTCGCAAAAGTTCTTCAAGGTCTAGTAATTTTTTTTCATTTCAAAGATACAAAATCAAAAAAAGAATAAATACTATACATCAGGGATTCAAAATTTAAAAGTAAATTCAAACCTTCAGAGTTCGAGAATTCGAACGAAAATTCCAAACTTTTAGAAATTCAGTGCTTTAAATAATCTAACATTTTTCAGACATATAAATCAGAATTTTAAAAAATCCAATACATCAGTCACTAAAAATTTAAAAGTAAATTTAAATCTTCAGAGTTCGAGAATTCGAACGAAAAATTCAAACTTTTAGAAATCCAGTTTCCAAAAAAATCCGACATTATTCAGACATATAAATCGAAATCCAAAATAAAAATCCAAAACATCAGGGGCTCAAAATTTAAAACGAAATTCCAACAGAGTTCCAGAATCAAAAATTAAAAAATCGTAATTTTCAAAAATTCAGTGGCAAATAAAAATACAATAAAAAATTAAACTTTCTACCCCATTGTTTTCAATGCCTATTTGATTCTCCGAATCCAAGAATTCTTACTGATAAAAATTTTCCAGTTTCCGGTTTCGTCGATGCCAATAGTAACGCCCTGTACATTGATATAGGTGTTGTTCAATGTGTATGGGTTTAAAAAAAACGTTACTGGGCTTTCATCGTGGTCATGCCTTAGTAGATACAGGCCGGAGCCGGCACGTTCTTCGTTCTCTCGTTCTTTCTGTTCGTCTCGTTGCGTTCCATCTCTCTCTTTTTTTTCCCTTTTTTTCCACTTTTTTTTCCGCCCTCATTCCCATTGTCTCTTTCCCTCTTGAGTGTTTCGACGACCTACGATTTGTCTCTTCGCACTGTAATTCCGTGGTCCCCGGATATGGCCACCGCAGTGAAAATAATCTTTCTCTCTCTTTCTTTCCCCCGCGATGTATAGTAATGGAGGGGGAGGGGGGAAACGCGTCTACATTTGAGTGTAGACTACGTGTTGACACATCCAAGGATTTTTATATATCTGGCCCTTTGTATCCCACGTTTCAACAGCCCGTCAAACACACCCACTTTTTTTTTTCAAACGACCACCCCTTACCTCTTAAAGGGGATGAAAAACGGTATGGGGAAAAAGTACGTACAGCATGGACTAATTGTAACGAGACTTTTTCTTTTTTTCTTTTCCTTTCCCTTGTTTTGAGAACTCTGTTGACGACTTTGAGGACCAGGAAATCAAAAAGAATTTTTCCGTAATTATTAAGTAATTACTAAGTAATTAGTAATTGTTATTATATTAGAAAATTAATTTGGTATTACTAGATAAGTAATTACGAAGTAAAAAATTACTAAGTAATTACTAAGTAATATTACTTTTTCACTGTACTAAATAATTAGTACTAAATAAATAAATGGTACTGAATAATTAGTACTAAATAATTAGTACTAAATAAATAGTACTAAATAATTACTAAGTAAGTTTACTTTTTTACTGTACAATTACTAACTTCAATTAAGGAACCAATTACTTCATAAGTAACAGAGGTTTCTAAAATAAAAAAATAAATAAACCAAAAACAACTCGAGTGACGTAAAAACATGAATAATTTAGTAAAAATTATCGAATTACTCCAAAAAAATAATTTGTCAATTTGTATAAATATAATTTGAACAAATTTGTTGTACGATAATTCCGCAATTAATTTCACGTTTCTTAATATTACTAAACTTCGATTATTCGACGCAAAAATTACAGTGGCTTTCCTGATATACGTCTGAGGATTCTAGGCATCGCGTAAAACGTGCATTTTAAAAGGATAGGGCGATCGTTCGGTGTGGCAGAGCATGTAATTATCATAAAAGTACGTAGATGAACATAAAACCATCCCCTAGGGATATGAGCCGTCGTAAAACTCTATCAGGGTTTCTCCCTATATATATATATATATATATATATATATATATTTGTTCATATAAACCAGACTGTATTATGGTTAAAAGGGGAATGGTGGGGGGAGGGGAGTGGAGGGGGGGAGGCAAGTTGATTTCCTCACGTGTTCGCCTCCACCGTTCGTCTATACGTTCAAGCCTATCTCTTCCATCCTATTTTATTTTTTCCTATCCCATCCTCGTACACGGAAATCATCACCATCGGGTACCCGAAATATCCATGAGGGAACCAACCCTACGTTGTAAATTCACATTCTAAGCTGCCAAAAAAAAAAAAAAACGTTCACCAAAGGTCATCACGTCGAAGGAGATTTACTTATTTATTTATTTATTGGAGAGATTATGGATATTCGAAAAAAATCGAATTATGGAATTTTTTAGGAATATACGATGAGGGAAAAACGCGATGGGAAATCGTGGATTTGCAGATCGAGATTTTTTTCGTTATTGGTTGGTTTTATATATTAATATAATAGAATATAAGAATTATAAATAAATGTCAATATAAAAAATAATAATACAAATAAATATAAATGTAAATAAATAATACAAAACGATAAATTGAAAAATTCGTAAATAATTGATCTATCATTGTAACATAAAAAACAATAATTTTCCAAAATATCCAAAATTTTCTGTTTTTCAAATATCCATCAACATTCCTCAGGAATAATCGGAATGATTGGAATTTCTTTAAATTCTGACTGAAAAATTAGTGTCAAGCTGAGATACAAAAAACGAAGAAAAAATTTTAAAACATTTTTTTTTTATTAAAAAAAAAAAAAAAACATTTCTGCCGCTCCGAGGGATTCGATTGACGAAAATGTATTTCGGATTTTGGGACGCGTAATCCCTGGTATTGGTCTGACGATCGATGATGAGGAAACCGGATGGCTTCGCGGTGGAAAAAAAAGGCGCGAAAATAATGATAAGGTCGAGGTCTCGAGGGACCAGAAAAAGAGAGAAAAAGAGAGCCGTGGAAGGATCCGGAATAAATAATCGCCCTCGCGAGTTTTCAGGATGTCTCGAACTGCTAGTACACACGCGCGAGTATATATGTCACAGGGTATGTGTGCCGAGTGGTAATGGAAAGCTTCGTAAAAGAGGGGAAGCGACGAAACGCCACCGAGGTATTGCGTCCCAGTGGCCATTTTCCCGGATGTTCATAGCTCCTTTTCTTACTCTCTTTTCCTGCCCAAACGTCCTTTCCTCCCCCCTCTCCATTTCCGCTTTTTCCCTTCCTGCTCATTCCCATATAAATCACTCAAATCCTCGTAGGGTGAGTTCGGTAATTCTGGAGACTCCGAAGGGATAAAGAAGAAAAAAAAAATATTCGCTCTCGTAATATTTGCTCGCCGACTATTTCTAAAAGCCAGTACTAAGATGGGTGACCGTTTCAGTTATTAAAAAATATAAAGAGTTTTCAACGAAATGATTTATTTTTAAAGCGTAAGTTTTTTTTATTTGTTTTTCTCTTGAGGTCTTTTTGCATAGTTTGAGTTTTTAATAAAATTCTTTATTTTGGAAGTGTCAATATTTTAAATTTGTTTTTTGAAGCTCTTTTGATACTTTATCTGCAACGGTTTTCCATCTTGGTTGTATATTGGCTTTGTTTGGGTTCGATTGAATTTATTTTGGTTTATTTTCGATTTTTAGTTTGTTTGGGTTCGTTTGGATTTAAAAGGGATTTTTGTCAATTATTTAAAATACTTTTCGAGCTTCGAAAGCTTTCTGTTATCGATCGGATCAGAGCCAAAAAATTGGTCACGTGACCTTGATGAAAATCAAGGTCGCAGGGTCGGAAATAAAATTGTTTAAAAAATATTAGCCGAATGTACGAAAAGGTGTAAAAGTTATGGTGTATATTGAATCGAGTAGGGAAAGGGGGGAGGGTAGGAACGAATTAGGGTAGATGAAACGACGCCTCTATTATTCAAGTAGGTTAAGCCATCTTCTTAGCCGCGTGACTGGCGACTTTTACCACCCAGGGATTCACCAAAACGCCAACTACAGAATCCGAATTTTATAAGCGAATTTCCTGGCAAGATCAGCCATGGAAAATGGTCTTTGAGGGAACTTGACGTTTAATCCACAAAGTCTACTCAAAGACGCCCAATGTAAAGAAAAACTTACTAGTTTATCCCTGGCTGACACAGATTTACATATTCTACTTTAAGTAACATGGACTATTTTTACTCGTGGCTTTGGCACTTCCGGTGACGTTGACATAAAAATATTCAAGAAAATCCTTAATCCCTCAATACTGCTGCAAATTTCAATAAAATTAAACGACAATTTTAAATAAAATTATTATTTTCAGACTTCCAACATTTATTAGGGAAAAAAAGTTTCGAATTATTTACTCCAGTTTATAAAAAATAATTGTTACCGATAATTAATAAAAGGATACACTAAATATTATTTAATATGATTTTATTGATTGTATTTGTTATAAGATCACAATTTAACAATATATTGTAATAATGCAATTGAAAAATATAATTGATTAACAAATTCTCAACGATTTAATGATTAATTATTCATAAATAATAATAATAATATAATTTATGAATATGATTTATTAATAAATACTCAACGATTTAATAATAAATAATACAGGTAATAAAGTTTTTAATTATTTACTAGAATGTATTACAGAACAATTTTCAGTGAAAAAAAAATCTAGTTATTTGCTTCCCAAAGTTTTCCCTTTGGAAATATTTTTCAAAATCTACAAACACTTCAATTTTAGTACCAAAAAAAAAATCGTAATTCGTGAAAAAATTTCAATCCGAGGGAAATATTCTTTTCGATATTTCTGGAGACACGTATTTTTCATATCGGGAATTTATTGAGGTTGGCTGACCTTTAAAGTGAAAAAGGAACGAGAAAAAGGATTGGAGAGAGCCAGAGAAATGGGGGCTTTTTCCATCGGGTAAGGGATACAGGGATGAACCAGTCACGAAAACTCAATTTTGTTTTACGATTATTAATTCGTATCAACTCGAAAGCCAGCACTTCTTCGATTCTGTATTTCAGTTGCCACAAAATCGATCGCGGATGTTTCAAGTAGTACTGATTCTCATGGATGCCTGCACGAAGAAACGAAACGTTCGGTAGTCGAGCTATAAAATAAAAAAGAGCAAAATAAAAAAACAGAGGCTTTTATTTGACAGTTGGTGTCCAAATCGCTATAAGTACTAGCAGATATTAGCTCAGACCAGTACTTAGATAAGACACTGGCTCGTCATTTGAAAAAGTACTGAAAAAAGGTACTCAGTACTCGTTTGAACGAGTACTTAGAAGTACTTAGAAAAATCTAAGTACTCGTCCGAATAAGTACTTAAAAAAATTTAATTACTCGTTTGAACGGATACTTAGAAGAATCTAGAAGTACTTAGAAGTACTTAGACGATTCTAGAAGTACTTAGACGTACTTAGAAGTACTTGAAAATACTTAGAAGTACTTTAAAGTGCTTAGAAATACTTTGAAGTACTTAGAAGTACTTGGAAGTACTTAGAAGAATCCAAGTACTCGTTTAAACGAGTACTCAGAAGAAAAAATAAGTACTCGATCACGCGAATCATGTAAGGAATGAGGCACCAAATAAAGATTCGGACCAAAGCTTGAATAAGATTCTCACTGTGCCTTGCTGACACGAATGACTTAGAAATCTAAAGTTATTCGATAATTCATGGAAATTCTGGAATTCGTGAGGGCTGGAAGCGTCGGCTTTCGAAGGGAATATCCTCACGAATTTCCGGTTGGCAACCGCGAGAACCGTTGCCGATAGCTGTCGCTATCTACTACATAGTATATTAAGTAAATACAGTTAGGACGTGGACCACGAAATCGAATCGATCGCAGGGCTCGGCACCGCGTCGTCACCAAATCGTCCTTTCCAATCATCATCAGAATTTGTCATCGAGTTTATCAATAATATTAATCGAAAAGTCCAAATTTTCTTTTCCAAGGAAATCCCAATGAATTTTTTCATCGTATTTCAATAATTTCGAATATTTTGTAACGAACAAAATTGTTGAATCGATATAATTTTTTTGAAATATTTTCTGGTATTTTAATATCATTTTTTAAATAATTTTCAAATGCAATTTTTTCAATAATTAAAATTCATCATTTTTACAGAATTTGTGATATTTCTTTAGTGTAAAAAATTTCGTAAAAAATATTCTATTGTATTGGAATTAATACGAAAATTGTAATTAGCTCGATTTGAGTTTGTAGGAGTTTACTGAGATGCCTCAAGCATTTACATACACATATTTGTGTGCAACGACACTTCAGATTATGAAAGGCTCAGACAAAGCTCTTGCAAACTTCAGATTGTGTAAGCTCCTTTGTCGTACTTTCAAGAATTGATTAGACAAGAATCACGTACTTCGCACTTCCATCTACATCCTTATGTATACTTTTTTTTTACGTCATGATTTCCGTACTAGTGGAATATTCTCATCTATTTTATTCTCACAGGAACATCGCTAATTATTTAAGAAAATATTTAGTGAAATAAAAAAAATGAATTATTTGTACTATTAATTTTTTAAAAATAAATAAATAATTGAAAATATTTTCATAATTATTAATAAATAATTCTAATAATTTTTTAAATATAAAATATAAATAAATAATTATGATCTATCAATTAATGGAAAAATTCCACCCACTGCTGTTTTCCCTATCTTCGTCCAAGAAAAAAAAGGCAATAGAATTTCCGAAATTTCGTTGTCAAAATTAAAAAAAAAGGACAAAAAATTATCACTGACCTTTAACGGCATTGAGTTTGTTGCCGACCATCTGCTTCGCAACGAAAGCCGCCATTGTTCCTCCGGTTGTATCGGTTGGTGCTGCTCACACTAATTATACAACCCAGTCGTTGGTAATCACGAATTTCTGGAAGCAGACATGAAACATGCCAAGTGTTATCAACTAATTGAAGGAAGAGGTAAAACCGTTAAGGATTATTATGACCAACTGGGTGATGGAATTAAAAGGGTGGTAAAAGGCTTGAAAAGGTTTTATTGCTAAGTACGAAATAGCAAAAGCGGATTATTTCTCCAGTAATGGATCAAAATAAATGGATTCTACAGTGAATTATTTATTCGTAGGCTTCGTACTAAATGGAGTTCCAACAGAATCTGGAGGATTATAATCCACGAGAGAATTCATTGAAATATGCAAAACCTTTTTCCTTCATCGATCTTCCAGATTCTTCTTGAGATAATTCCAGGATAGATGGCCATAAGGTAGAGATGGCCCATCGAAACAATTTACGAGACTGTTGGTTAGGTGGCACAGGTTTAAAAAATCAATTTGAAAAAAAGATTTCAGTCGAAAAAAAAAAAACAAAATCTTTGAAATATCCTGCTGGCTCTTCCAATAGGAAAATTGTATTTTCTGTATATTGGCTCTAATGGAGTTGAATCGTTGGATACAAAAGGGAGACTGATTCTCGAAAGGGACAAATGTTTGATGCTGCAGCCAAGTAAATATATTGGACTTTCATTCGTTGGAATAATACGAGCTCGTGAAAACGTTTCGAAATATAGAACGAACTAGGGATTCTCTAGGAAGCTCTGGATCGTCGAAATCTTAGCAACAACGAAGCTCTATCAGGAAAACATAGATTCCAATTGGATTCCAAGATTGTTCAAGTCCAAGTCCACTTGGAGCTAAGTAATTCCTATTGGCATTTTTGTTGTTTGTTTTGATCTCAATTAGCGAACAAGGATGAGTCAACACTCAAGCTGTATACTCAACTGGGATGAGTAACTTCCATTTTTCCAGCTAGAATCGAACAAACAAAACTGATGACGACACAGACCTCGAAATCAACGAAAATGAAGGAACGAAAAGGCTGCACGGTGGTTACGTTTGGATTCGATGGTTGGAGAGACGTTGATAGAATTAGAGAGAGAAAGGAAAAGACAGAGGGTAACGATCGATAGGGTAGAATCGGAGGCTGAGAAGATCCCTTGGCGCCGAGACGTCTCGACGCCTGGCGTCGTCAGTGGCCCTCCCGTGTCGCGACATCCTACCCCCCGACTGGCTGATTTCCCGACAACTCGAGACAACAACATCCACCCTCTGCTAGCCTAACAAATGATCGTCCGTCAATTAAATTCTTCATTGTTTATAAGTTTAAGGATGAAAAAAGGGTGGTGAAGATTGGTAACGTACTTCCAATGTTGAACTTCAGGAAAAAACCATTATGGACCATCTAACCAAACAACCAAAAGTGGATTTTTCATTGGAAGATTGAAAAATGGAAGATTTTTTACTACGTAAGGATCAAAAGGGTGTTATTAATGAAAGAGTTAAAAGAACTCAATTTCTTTTTAGTGATAACAGCAATATTGCAGAAACAAACAGATTTAGTTCATGAATTATTAATTCAGTAATATTATATATATTAATAAAATTTGAAACACAAAATTATTACTATTAATCTAAACAAATATCCAAACGATTTTTTATCACTATACTCATTTTTTTCAATATAATTTTAAAAAAAAATTAATTTCAACTTTTTATTCGAAAACTACCCTTTCAGACTCAAAACAATTTTCCATGAATTGCCATTTAGATAATTAATTTATTTTTGTCGAATTTTGAATAAACAAAAAAATAGTTACGATCGTCGATGTTTCTTTTTTTTTTTCACTTTCGACTAATAACTCTATAAAATGGTAAAAATGAACGGAAAACCACTTTACCCTTATTTTTCGTTCAACCCCTAGGATCACGAGGAAACCTCGAAATTTTCACAACCCTCGATGTCCTATAAAACTCGAGGGACACCCCTCGGTCTCGCACAAAATATCAGACCTCTTTAAAATATGTAACGTAACGCGGATACAAACTCTCGTATCGACACATAGCAACAAAAAAATGTTGACCCACTTTTTGTCGAGCGAGCTTTTAACCCCAAAGGCTTTCATCCCCCACCCCCACTCACCAACCCCTTTCAACAAAAAATGCCATCCCCACGGAAGAACCACCCTAAATCTCTTCCCAATCTTTGGCCGGAAATATTTATATCCCCCGATTGTCGTTAAACACATCGATGTATACGTGAACAGGAAAGAGAGACGAAAAATGAAATTTGAGTTCGAGGGTTGCGAGTTGGAGGGTGAATTCGTCGAAGTACGATGAAGATGTCGATATTTATATTCCTTGATAATGAAACAACGTCCAATTTGAGATTTCATTGAAATTGAAATAAAAAAACATTTTTTTTTAACCGAGGAAAATTCGATATATATATTTTTTTTCAAATTTGAAATGTTATTGAATGGACCAGTGAGTGAATACGAAATTAGGGAATTTTTCGATTGAATTGTTTCGTATTTATATAAATTTATGAGTAGATTTCTTAATAAGAAATTAATAGTAAGATATGAAAAATTAATAATTATAAAATAATAATGGTATAATGGTAGTTAATAATAATGATTAATTCATCATTAGTTACAGTAATAACTCTTTAGTTATTTTTTAATAGTAATTTTACTAGATATTAATAGTAATATTTAGTAAATTAGTCATTTATTGTTACTGTTAACTTACTATTTTACTAATATTTATTATTTTATTAATTTACTTATATACTATTAATAATTAGTTGATAGTTGTTACTTTACAGTTATTACTATTAATTATAATAATCGTAAAAATGAGTAAAGAGAAAAATAAATATTGGAAAAATTGTAAAAATTAATAAAGAAAAAAAGAAATATAGAAAAAAATCATAAAAATCACAAAAGAAAATGGTAAATAAATATGAACTACTTTACTCGTCCGATCTTATTAGACTGGCCGAGCGTACTCGCTAAATATCTTGGTCCAATCTCGACTTTCAGGCTCTTAATTAATTCGATGAAATTCGAGCACGAGTCTTTTCCAATCCAAGAAAAAAATTAAAAAAAAAAAACAAAACAAAAAAAATCAAAAGAAAAGCCGCGTTTTGTTCTCCGCAAGCTCGAGAGGGAAGAATCGCCGATTGGAAATGCGAGAGAGGACCGGGAGTGCCTCCGTGAAACGACTGAGAATAAAAAAAAAAAATTTAAAAAAAAAAGAAGGAAGATTACGGTGGAAAATTGAAGAGACAAGAGGCGGAAGAGGATTCTGGGATGTAATAGGAATGAAAAGAAAAATCGAGGGAACGCGATTACGAAGGCAAGAAACGACGGCCAGTTGAATGCTACCGAGAGATATATAATTACTGGAACGTCGGACTTGTCGACTAAAGAAACCGAGAAAAAGAGTGAGAACGAGAGAGAGAAAGAGAGAGGCAAAAAAAAATCGTGAATTCAGAGACATTCCTCGGCACAATCGAGTCAGACGTCGAACGATCGTTAAGGGGACTCCCGTTTAACATCCCCCGTGTGTCCATCCTGGAATTTCCAATTTCATCAATTAACGAGCACTTTCGTTGAATTTCCATTGTACGAAAATAGCGAACGAAAAAAAAAAAAAAAAAAAAAAAAAAAAAAAAAAAAAAAAAAAACAAAAAAAAATCATCGAGAGAATCGAACGTCTGACAATTGAAAATGAAAAGAACGTTTAGTTTCTGAATTTACTCGAGTAGACAAAAGAAAATACCAATTTTTGAAAAAACTAGTTCGATCATTCCGAATGAAAAATATTCAAAGTTCGTTAAGCTAACGTTTGTTAAATTTTTTTTAACCCTTAAAGACTTCGAAGATAATATTCGTTTTTTTTTTTTTTTAATAAATTGAAAATGATAATAATAATATTAATTTCCAAAAATGTTACGAAAATACAATATTTATATTTGTAGGAGCTTTGAAAGCTTGATCGAATAATTAAAGGATTAATAATCACGTGTGTCCATTTATACAGTATTTCCACTTGAAACGATAATTGTAAACGTGAAATGTACGTAATTGATTATAGGGAGTTTCAAAGTAAATAATTCGTTGGTAGTGGTCCGAAATTCCTAAAGCTCGAGTTTCAACCACGGAAAACGTGGTCTTTGATGGAGACAGAAACAACACGCATACCTGTGCTTGCTTATCTTTGAGACCTTCCACCATCTAAAATCCCTCAGCGTTCTCCTCCTTGCCATTCCCAAAAGCTTGGCACTTGTAAACAAAGACCTTCACCTCATGTATGTACTGAGACGAAACCTAATGATTTGTCATCATCGTTTGCCACCATTTTCCTCCGAGCTTTTGATAAACGAGAGTCCAAAGTGATGAAAGCTTCCCCTGGATTATACTATTTCAAATAGTTTATTCGAGGACACTGATGATAATTAAATATACCAATTAAACGACTAATCACGAGTTTATGAAAAAGCATCGAAAAAGAAAAATTGTTTGCTCGATTGTTAGAAGGAATTTTTCTTGATGGTATATTTTTAGAATAAAATTTAGGCATTGAACAAAAACAGGAAAAAAGATAACAAATAAATTTTTCTTTTTAACAATTTCTCAGTGGGAAGAAAAATTCGTGTTTGCTGTTTTTTGTCTTCTTTTTTTATAATTTTTTTAACAAAAAAGCACACGAAATTTAATTTGATTCAATCTTTTTTAAGTTTTGTTTTCTTTTTTATTATTTCTTTAACAAAAAAAAACTGCAAATGGATAACAAATTGATTATTTTTCTTGATGATTTCTTAGTAGGAAGAAAAATTCGTTTTTTGTTTTTTGTTTTGTTTTTTTTTTTTAATTATTTTTTTAACAAGAGATCAGACGAAATTTAATTTGATTGAATCTTTTTTAACTTTTGTTTTCTTTTTTATCATTTCTTTAACAAAAAAAAACTGAAAATGGCTAACAAATTGATTATTTTTCTTGACGATTTCTTATTAGGAAAAAAAATTCGTTTAGTGTTTTTTGTTTTCCTCTTTAATTATTTTTGTAGCAAGAGAAAAGACGAAATGAAATATTATTTCATTTTAATTTCGTTTTGTTTGATCATTTTTTATCAAAAAAAAGCAGGAAAAAGTACACCAAATAAATATTCAACGAAACATTATGTTTTTCCAAAATACGAATTTTCAATAAAACATTAATTTTGACTTCTCCATGACGATTTCATACGTGAATACATGGAATTACATTTAAATATATATATATAAACATATAATACATGCATACGTTGACGCGCAGGTTTTAAGGGGATACAGAACGTTCCAAAGTTAATTACGAGATGGTACGAGAGAGCGTACGTCACAGAATGTGAACTATTTATCTCTACAATCTCGAAATAACCGTAGAATAGAGAGATAGATGAGAAAGACGATCGCGAAACGTTAAAGCAAAGAGACAATTCGTCGCCCAATTTGTACATGGAAGAGTGAGCCAATGTTTCGCGAAGTGATGCACTCTGAGGGGCCTCTGATGAGTACAAATTGAGATCGCATTGTAAAGCACAATACCAGAGAATTTCAGGAACTCCCCCGACCCCTCTTTCCCTGTTTTTCGCTTTTCGCTATTGCACCAATGTTGCACAGTTCGCGCCGCTTTGAAGCATCAACGCTTGATTCATTTTTTTTTGTTTCTTTTTTTGTTTTTTTGTTTTTTTTTTGCTCGCTTTGATCCGCGTCTCGCTTTTTATTTTTCCTCAATTTTTTCTTTTTTTTTTTTTTCATCCCCTCCGTTCAACTTTATTTGCTCCTTTCAATTTTATTTCATCCTACCGATTTCGTATTTCGTCATTTCCGGTATTTCTTCGATAACACTTGCTCCTTTACTCATCGTTGAACACGAAAAATCATTTTCCACTTCGAACGACTTATCTTTTTCTTATCCCCTTTATTCACAAGTGCAACAGACTTTATGGAAACCCCCATCGGGATGATTGATGAAAATTCAGGCTTTTCGAATTTATTGTCGAACAATGATTTTCTTTGCCTGAATCTTGAAATTATTGCTAAATTTATTTCGAAGGGATTGAACAATATTTTTTTATTATTTTTTTATTGATTGAGATACTCTTTTTAATGTATTTATTTATTTATCGTTGGTTTTATTTATTTATTTTGAGTTGTTCATTTATTTAATTATTTATCGTTATTTTTTTTGGATATTTTAATGAAAATTGTTGAGTAGATGCAAAATTGAGTGGATACCTAAAATCAAATAAATAAAAAATCCAAAATAAACGCCAGATACCAGATTTTAAAATCAAACATCTGGATTTTGAAGTCCAAAAAATGTCATTTTCGATGCTCCAAATTAATTGAAAAATAAAAATAAAAATACTTTCGAGGATTGCGGGAAAAATATTTGTTCGTTTATTTTTTCCAAGCTTGGCCGTCACAGAAGAAATTGGAAACTGGGAATTTTTGTATTTCCGGAAAAAAAACAGTCGGCCATCCCCCCCCCCCCCTCCTGCGAAGGCTTCAAAGCGCAACCGTTTCCTGTTCCTGTTTCGTTGGCAAGTCTAGGGTACGGTCAAGGCAAGAGGGAAGTTTTCAAACGAGCCTGACCGAACTGTCCGTCACTCCTGTCGCTTTGTAACGCCATTTCACGCTCTACGACCTCTTTGACTCGCTGTAGAATTCATCCAATTCTTCGGTGTTTCGTAACCGTTACCTCGGACCTTTTCATTGCAACGTGACAGAACCACGAATCTACCATTCGACACGTAAGGGCCTGCTATTTTTTCGTTTTCGTAAGTGTGTCAACGTGTACACACGAAATAAATATTTGACAGCCCTTTTGTAGGGCCTTTTCAGTAACTTATGACGAAGAAGACACAAGGTCACGATAAGAGAGATGGGAATCGAAATTTTTTGGATTTTAGAGAATGAGTTATTAGGGTTGAATTATATTTGTTTGGGTTTGTTCGGTGAAGTAGATTTGTTTGGGTTTGTTTGGTGAAGTAGTTTTGTTTGGGTTTGTTTGGTGAAGTGGTTTTGTTTGGGTTTGTTTGGTGAAGTTTTGTTTGGGTTTGTTTGGTGAAGTAGATTTGTTTGGGTTTGTTTGGTGAAGTAGTTTTGTTTGGGTTTGTTTGTTGAAGTGGTTTTGTTTGGGGTTGTTTGGTGAAGTGGTTTTGTTTGGGTTTGTTTGGTGAAGTGGTTTCGTTTGGGTTTGTTTGGTGAAGTGGTTTTGTTTGGGTTTGTTTGGTGAAGTGGTTTTATTTGGGTTTGTTTGGTGGAGTAGATTTGTTTGGGTTTGTTTGTTGAAGTGGTTTTGTTTGGGTTTGTTTGTGGACGTAGATTTGTTTGGGTTTGTTTAGGTTACAGTTACAGTTACATCTTAAAAAAATAATCTTCAAAAACACACTTAATAAATAAACTAAAAATTAACTTAATAAATAAAATTAAAAATAAACTTTAAAAAAATAAACTGAAGAACTAACAAATAGTACTGATGTAATAAATAAATAAGAGAGAGAGAGAGAGAGAGAGAGGGAGAGAATAAAAGAGGAATCGAGAAAAAGAAGTAGAAAAAGTAAGTGCTCAGACCAAGAATACGAGGTCGAGGAAGTAACACTCGCCATGAAATCGTGTATCGAACCTCCTACCGTGCATGCCAGTTATTACATTTTTTACGAATGAGGAGGTAGAACTAGAACAAAGAATGCAAGATTTTACGAGAGACAGTAAGAAAGAGAGAAAGAGAGAGAGAGAGAGGGAAAAAACGAGAGAGAGAGATGATGATAATGATACATTTTATTATCCTCCAGTAAAAACAATAAACTTGAAAAAAACAATAACTAAGTAACAATCTAACCAAAAAAAATACGAAAACCGCAAAAAAAAATAAACAAAAAACACAAAACGAACCAAAAAATGCAATATAAATTTAAAAAAATAAAAAGGCAAACCCAAACAAAATAAATACGCGATATAATTTTAAAAAATGCGATATAAATTAAAAAAAAAAAAAAGCAAAAAAAAAACAAACAAAATAAAAACGGGAGCAAGAATAAAAAAGGAGAGAGATATAGAGGGAGAGCTATTTAAGGGATGCTACAATAAAGTTACGTCTATGAAAGAAAGTCTTTCCAGTATCAGCGCCGTCAGCTCGTGGTCCTTAATCTCACGTAATTAGAAAAAGCTTCATTTGATGAGTTATTCGAGGCCCGAGCCGTCGAGTCGACGTTCCTCAAAGTGCTCCGAACCGAGGTCGAAAAAAAGGAAAAAAAAAAAAGAAAAAAAAATGCTGACGAAAAAGTAAGGAAAATGAAAGACAATTTTTTTTTTTTTTTTCTTTCTTTTTCTTAGATGGGAAAAAGAGGCACGTTGGCGCTTTGTGAGTCGGTGGAATATTAAATTACAGTGACAGGGAACCTCGAGTACGAGATGCTCGGAAATCCTCTCGGTTTTGGAATTTCTCAACACACGAGTAAAATCCATTGGAACGGCTAGTTTTCGAATCTCCTACGTGCCAACCAAATCCTACTATGATATAATTAGCCGTCGGAGTTTATAAGGGGGCCATTCGATACTCGAGTACGAAGCTTGGAAAACCACGAAATTTCACCAAACTCGGACATTCAAGTATCTCGAACAATTCAGTTTAGCTGACGCAAGGAGAGCAGGACTCCTATTAAATCGGAAGTTAACGAAGTGTAGGATAGGTTACTCATATTGGATACGAAAGGAAATTCTGTGTTAACGTTCTACAACCCAAACGATAGAGGAAGGTGAAAGAAAAATGTAGGCTTAAAGGAGGTTGAGAGATCGATGACTGTAGTGACTGTAGTGAGTGCAGTGGCTGTAGTGAACAGGACGGATCGTCGATCGTTGTGGTTGCTACGAACCAATTTCTTTTCATTTTTGGGGAAGACAAGTTTTTTCACTCAATCGGATTTTTTTTTTTTTCGTTTTAAAAGTATGAGAAGGGTCTGTTCGATCGGAAATTTTATGCTGATTACGAATATCACAGAATTTTTGTCGAAAGCATGGAACGAACCAAAGAAAAACGTGTTTTAAGGTGTTTTTGACGATTTTTTCATAGAAATTTTGGGTTTTTGGGGAAATTAATGGCAGATTCGTGTTCAGGGGATCAAATTACATCGTAAAGGAGCTATTAAAAAAATATTAAAAATCAAAAATTTTTTTCGATTTTTGGGCGAAATACATTTTTTCACTCAAACGTCGATAACTTTTTTTCCTTTAGGGTTTGGCACC
>JAPYZI010004953.1:0-11772 GCA_030523105.1 Ophioninae sp. A BG-2022a
AACGAAAAAAAAAAAAAAAAAAAAAAAAAAAAAAACAAATTCAGCCCTGGTGACATTTGGAGCGAATCTATCTATTCATCTCTCCGTGAATACGTGCCCGGATGTCCAAAATGATAATCGTCTCCTTTGTTTTCTTTCAACCGTTATTTTCATCGAGAATTATTTTTTTCTCTTTTCAAGCTGGCGTTTCAAAACTTGCCTGATGATATCATCAGACACGGCTGGCTGAGAAATAGATCATAATTCAATCTCCAACTATTCGTAGCCCGGAAGTGAGAATAGACTCATCATCTATGAAACGAACTAACCTAACCTCGATATACCTAATTCCCACCTTTGCCGAGTCTACCACGGAGACTAACGTGATTTTCTTCATCCATCATTCCAGCACCCATTTGGTGATACTCCTGGTGCCAATCCCAGACTGAAGTGCATCATTGTTCGTAAAGAATTTCGTCAATTTTCCAAGCACACTAGGAATCAATGATTTTCATTCGATCTCTTGGCAAACCGAGTTGCGATTCGTTTCGTCATCCAGATGTTCATGGGTCATAGTTCAACGATTCTGAATGAGTAAATTTGTCCAATTCCTGGCAATTGGACAAATCGAATGAGCTCAGGAAAATAAGTGTATCGGAAGATCCAAGCGGGGATTAAGGTAGTACGTGCGTGAATTTCCTCATTAGAAACAATATTGATTTTTTTTTGTACACTGTAATATAGAAATTCAGAATTACGTCCGGAAAAGCTCAACGTGCATTACCGAATAAATACGACGGATAATTTATTCATGAAATCGATGCATGTTTGTTTTCGGGAACAGCTTTATGAAACGGCGATTGGTAAGACGATTCAAGAGTCAAACTGATTGAGACTTTAGTATTTCATTTTTTATAATAACAATTATTATTGTTATTGAATATTATGATAAATATTACGAAGTATAACTACTGTCAGAATCCAGCCGATTTTTTATGTTTGTTTGGGTTTGTTTAGGTTCGTTTGTTTGGTTTTCCAGTTTTTAGCAGGAGTTGCACTTCTGAATATTTACTAATATTATAATATATTATTATAAATATATTAAATATAAATATGATGATAATGTATTATTAAATATTACTATATTTCATAATATATAAAATAATGAAACACGTTTATCACCAACACTTCTCGAATAATTATTTTTTACACTGAATATTATTATCCCTAAACGTATTGTACTTTTCTATTTTGTGGCAAAAAAAAAAAACAATCATACTATTGATTAATCAATACTCTAGTGCTACCTCAATACTTGTTCTAAATTCCCATTTTTGGGTATTTCAAAAAACGTAAAAAAAAACAAAGAAAAAACATAGTTTCTTAGCGCTGTGAAATCAAAGAGTCGATTCTCGAGAGGGTGCGTACGAAGGGCAACGATGACGCAAGCAGGGGATTTCAGAGGTGGTAGAAAAGGAATAATGGAGGGGATGAAGGGGAGGAATAAAAGAAGCAGTTTTGGAGGAACGAGAATCCGGGCTCTGATTCGTTAATTCCACGGGGCGAAAGACTCGCCCTCGTTTTTTATATACGTATACATGGTGACTCTATATATCGGTCCCTCGCTCGCCGTCGCTTTCCCCCGTCGCGCTTCGAGCCCCGCAAACTCGTTCGACAATATTCGACGATATTTCGTTCGTTCGTTCAGCCCAACATGGGAATTACCGCTTGAAGGCTGCTCCAAAGTCGCGGACTCTCGTTACACCGTTATTGACTAAATCGCACCACCGATTGCCAAATCTTTTTCATTGATGATGAAGAATAAGAAGATTGATGAGATCGAAATTTGCATCGTTCCAGTTCGATCAAAACAAACACTTTGGGTCGTTCATGTTTTGTTTTTTTTTTGACAGACTAAAGTAGAAATTTGATCATTTTTTTTAGGTATTTAAAAATCTGTCGTCGAAAGCCAGAAGAAAATATTTTCTATGATATTTTTAATGAGCAAATAAAATAATGAAAAACAATTTTTTTGTCCATTCTGATAATCCCAATAATAATCCCACCCTGATAACACAAATAAACCCAAACAAACTCAATATCTTCTAAGGCAGGTATTTAAATATTTTACTTAAATGCAAAAGCATCTCTGTGTCATTTTCAATACGTCTGGTATTTTAATGAAGCCAAATAGATCTTTTTTCCTTCATTAATGATGAGAATGGTGATAATGGGATATTAATTTAAATCGCTGCTGTACGATTAAAATGATCATTATGAATTTCTGACTTTTACTTTTAAGGGTATTTATTCTCCCATCATCATCATCATAATTTATTCTCTTATCATCAAAAAATGTTGTTTTTTATTTTTATGAATATAGAGCATAAAAAGCATTAAAAAATGTATTCGATTTTGAGGATGAAAAAGATTTGTAAAAATGAATTTTGATGATACAAACCCTCTTTGCCAAATGGGAGGGATTCAAATATCAAACCCAAACGAATTTCAGTGCTGTCTTCGCTGCATTCGAAAATGGACGATCCAAATCCAAAAAAAATCATCATAATCATCCATACATGAGGTTTTCAAACGGAACATCCAATTATTCGTGTCTCGATGACACAATTTTTTAATTGAAGAGAATTCAACGGAATATCAAATAATTACGTCATCACAACAACTTCCATTGTAATTTTCAATAAACCATTTTAATAAAAATTCCGGGCCCAAACTACAGCGCAATTTCCGTTGATTCATTGATTCAACCCACCCGTCCGACAATCCATTTCCCAATGAAGACATTTCCGCTCCAAAGAAACAAAAACAATGTAATTTCAATGAATTCCATACTTTTGGAGTTTTCAATGACGCAGGCCAAAATTAGGTAACGGGAGTGAAAGCAGACATGGTTAAAAATTCACATTTAACTGAGTTTAGGCATCTACTTGAACTGGCAATCGATATCTTCGGTGGTTCGAATCCAGCAAGGTTCGTTTTTCAGAAAACAAAAAAAAAACATTGAAATTCTATCCTGTCAAAGCAGGCATCGATCTCAACGACTCCAAAGCCAGAATGATCGTAGCCGTCATCAGAATTGTTTACGCACGCCATCTACCAGGCTTCCACGCGTCAGCGGTCTTTCAAGCGTGAATTTCCGTTGATTCGTCCGTTTCACGAAACGAAAAAAAAAATTCGATAATGCCCGATGATTTCCGCGAACTTCGAATGATCCTCGTGGTCGTCTTTCCCCGAAGTTGCGCTCTCGCCAGACGCTCCCGCTCGCGACTATAATGAACGATATTAAGTACAATTTTATATCTTATTACCGGGGCGAAGCACACTTGAAATTACTTGGGCGTTACCAGCTGGAGCGCGTAGTTGGACGAGCGTGGTAGCATTGGGTAAAAAGGAGATTGGACGAGCGGTTAAGAGGATGAAACGTCGATTGGCTGTTGGTGGAAGGCAGTGGGGCATTTGCGGGGCGTTCCTGAGCTCCGATATGGCCGACTCTGGTCGTCCACCCGAAGGATCCTCCACCGCCTGTCGGGCTCCCTGTTTGCCTCTCAGTCGAGCCTGCTCGAGCTACACGTCCGCATGTCCCCGTAGAGAGCTCTTCCCGATATCCTAGCTTCTCTTTCATCCTTTGGCTCTTTCGGATGTTACGCTCCAGCGAACCCAAATAGAGCCTTCAATTTCGTGAATTCGCGCATCCACGTGTTCCGTTGAAAGCCCTCCAGAGTGATCATTAGATCGGGTGGAAAGTCTTTCAAAGTGATCATCAAGATCGCCAGGAAAGTCCTTCAAAGTGATCACCAAGATTGCCAGGAAAGTCCTTCGAAGTGATCGCGAAGATCGCCAGGAAAGTCCTTGAAAGTGATCACGAAGATCGCCAGGAAAGTCCTTGAAAGTGATCACGAAGATCGCGTGGAAAGTCCATCAAAGTGTGATCACCGAGATCGCCTTGACAATCGTGATAACAGGAAACTCCAGGATAAGCAAAAGGGAATAAAAGTGTCAACGAAGGATCTGGACTGTGATTGATCGACGTTAGGTTGCAACGTGAAAAGTTGATCGACCGTTTAGTGGATTGAAGTGGACGGCAAGTGATATTGTGTCGACGGATAGATAAAACGGATTGATAATCGTGCTGGTGGTCCTCATTGAAAATCCGTACCGTTTCTTTTTTTTTTTTTTTTCGTTTGTTTGTTGGTTCGTTTGTTCTCGTAACAGAGCAGCTGCGCGAGTGTCTTTGAAAGGCACGAGTTCAACGAGACTCTCGTTGGATATAGCAACAGCTGGATTGAAAGTAAATCCGGCAATCGAGGGCTTTGAAGTCCCACGCTTCCGACAACCAGTTTGCCTTCGTTACCTTGGCAATTGGCTGAATATACAATGAGGACAATCTCGCAACGTTGCGAAAGTGCCAGTTGAGAGAGAGAGCCAGAAAAGCCGGCGTTTTCTTCAAGGATGATCATGATGACGGTTCGATCAGCAACATCTGATCCTTTCAATCCCCAATAGAGAATCATTTGACAGGGCGAAAGAAGGAAACCGGAAGCAAGAGGAGCACCAACGCCGCAGAAAAGTGAGAAGAACTTTACGCTGGGTGAACAACAGTAAAATTGATAGGAAATACGAGTGTGACAGCGAAGGCGGATAGCGCATCAAGAATAAGAGAAAGATAAAAAAGGCGAGTTGGAAAAAGGAGTGGGGAAATAAAGGAAAGCGGAAATGGCTGGCGGGCGCGCTCCTGTGCGCGGCAATTATGTTAAGTGGCCAATTAGCAATTAAGCAAGGAACTGAGCGCGGCCCCCTTAATTGCGCCGCGGGAGGAGCATCAACGAGAGTGTATCGGCACCATCATCATCATCATCATCATCATCATCGGAGTGAGCAAGTGCAAGGTGCCAAGGATCCCTGAACGTTTCCCTTAAGAAAAGAGACAACAGGGACGCGTTATAAATCGAACCGTGAAAAAACAAGTGTATCCAGTGATTCGATCGATTCGATAAAAAGTGACATAGAGCTTGAAGTATTAAAAGGGCCCTAAGTATTAAAAGTGACGTATCGTTGTATCAGGCCGATCGTCAACGTCAAATACATCGAAAAGTGTTCGGTTGTATTCTTGGACGTTGCGACGGCACCGTCCCTTCAACCGTCGGCAAAATTCTGTCTCCGAGATATCAGATTAGTCCTGGGGTTGCGACGGAGGCACCCTCGGGGGCCGACAGTCCCGAACGACCTTCAGTGATGACGGTCCATCATCAGAATCAGCACGCGGCCGCCCTAGGTGGCATAACCGTGCCGGAAGCTCGAAACGGCTTGAACTTAACGAAAATGTCGGGTCTCGATGCCCACCGTTTAGAGCATCATCATCACCATCATCATCATCAACATCATCATCATCAACAGCCAACGATCGAGAACGATCGCAACGGCGGATTCGAGCGATTGTCCAATGGCCTCGAAAATCGAAATACCGGAAGTACCAACAACAACAACAACAACAACAACAATAACAATAATATCGTTATCAGCAACAGCCACGGTACGATACACGGTGGCAGAGTACGCGCCGATCCAGCCACTACTGTACCCCATAGATCGCGTTTCATGATAACCGATATTCTTGCCGATGCGTCCAGTCCCGTAAGCCAAGAACCACCCGGAAGTCCATCATCGGGTCCGAGAGACCTCAGCGTCAGGCACGAACCGAGACAACCGCGCAGGCGCAAACACGATGACGACAGTGACGCCAGTCATCACGACGCAGCATCCGTTTCGTCAAACGGTAAGAATACTCGATACGAATTACTCCTTTCCGCAACTAACATCGGATATTCCAATTACGATTAAGCGTTGTTTCGTGAATAACCGTTATTCCCTACCGGAAGTTATCGCGGTTACTTCGGTACCTGGATCTCTTTTTATGCACGGAGAAATTGTACTAGAACGTATCGATCTTTTTTATTTTCCTTTCCGAAACGCCGAATCGTCCGTGGATGGACTACGGACTGTGTAATAACTCGTTCGGTTGGTCGGTTGAAAAGTCCTAGTTCTTTCTGACGGAAGCTCCCACCGGTTGCTTCGGTTGGTCATTAAATCAAAATTTTTGTGAATTTTTTTTTGTTTGTTTTTTTTTAACAGTTATTTCTGATACTACACCCAATGGGAAGCGATATAACGATATTGATGAGGACTACTCGAGGATTATTTTCTAAAGGATAAACTTCAACCATTTGTTTTCCAATTGGGTGGCAACTAATCGTGAATATTGGGTTGAAATTTGCATCATTGAACTTTTTGATTTCCTTATTTTTATTACTGTTCAGACTAGTTTAAAATTATCATTTGAATAAAAACTATGAGGATCACTGTGCCCATTGTTCACATAGATTTTGAGGTTCGCACAATGACCTCAAAAACAGCGATTTCTAAAGTGTTCTTTTAGTCTCGTGAAATTAGCTGTCATTGGCTTTCAACGATGAAATCTTCAAGCTCATAAAATCGCGCTAATTCACACGCCAATTCATTTTGGCTGCAGCGTTTAAAACTGCGTTGCCATTGAGTCGAACGAAGCGAAGTTGCAGATTTTTCATGACTCACGTTAAACGATTAGCATCGCCCGAGGATGACGTCGAGAAAAACTGTTTCTTTGATCCTTCCGTGGACGAGTACCAAACCGTGACCAAATTAGTGGGTGTAAACTTCCATCTCCTTTGTTCTTCGCTACAATACAAACTGAAGTTCCCCCTTCACACGTTTTGCTTAAGATTATTAAGCACACGAGATGTAGTCACCGCCGACCAAGTCGACAGTGATTTGGTCGGTTGACCATTCATTTCTCCATGAAGTCGTCAACTCAGTCCATAAATCTACATCTGGATTAACATTAATGACCGAGACCGTCGACCGAGTTGCTATCAACCAAGTCGCTGTCGATCAAGTTGTTATCAACCAACTTGCCGTTGATCAAGTTGCCAGTAACGACCAACTGCCGTAGTCAAGTTGCCGTCGTTCAAGTTGCTATCAATCAAGTCGCCGTCGATCAAGTTGCCGTCGACCAAGTTGCCATCAACCGAGTCACCGCTTGGTTCAAAGCGTCCAAGCTGCTTCGAACCAAATCGCCATCAACCAAGTCGAAGTTTTATTTGCGCAAACCTGCGGAAGGATTTGAGATCCCAACGAATCGCTAGGAGACCGGATGTCAACGCACCGTTTGGGTCAACCGTCGGGACCTCGTTCTCTATCCTTCGTTCTTTATTTTCCTGCTTCTTCTTCCCCATTATTCCTTGGGTTTTCTCATCTCGCTCTCCCGGATGAATCAGAGATATTTTTCGGAGATAGAGTCCCGGCGTTGGAGGTTCCTCGTTCGAAAACGTTTAGACTTTTTAATGGCCCCAAATTGGACCTCGGCGGCGGACACGGGCGCTTTAATTATGTACCCTCATTTGTTTCATTCATGCGCCACTCTCGGCAAACCAAACTATAAGCTACATACCTGTTCGCACCGTGTCTCGGTGGTGCGTGTGGTAGGCGCGCGTTGATACCTCGGGGGCACCCACGCCGTCCTTTTTCAGCTTGAACCTTCCTCCCTACCCCATCGGGCGCCGACATCACTTCCTCCTTTGGATTTCCCTTTTTTTTTCTTTTCCTTTTTGTTCTTCCTTTTTTTTTGTAATCTACGAGCGAATCGCTCTCTGCCTCTTCATTTCCTCGTGTAAAAATTTCTGTTACGGACCCGTGTACACACGGATTTTAGTGACGGCCTGAAGCGAAATACTCCCTGGTGGAAACGACAACGGACGTATGTGTGCGCGTGTTGAATCCTTCATGGGACTTTGCACACAACTTAGTCCCTTTGATTCAGGTTTTGACGTAATTACAGCCCGGCAGTCTCGGAAAGATCGACTTTTAGGAACAACCGTTTAACCAAGAAGCTCCGTGAGGTTAAAGACTAAGACACTCGATGGTTTATACTTTATCGTAAATACCGATCAATGGGATATTAAAAAATAGTGGTGAGTGAAAATCGGTACGTAAAATCAGTGAAGTCGTATCGGCAGCGAAAAATCGATACAGTGCAATCGGTTATGTATTACGATCAACCAAAATCGGTAAAATCATATCGATCGGGCGCCGGGAATGAAATCAGCGAGTTGAAATCGTTTAAAGAATATTGGAATTATAAATATCCCTAAAGAAAAATCGGCGATGTTAAAATTACTAAATAGAAATCGGCAAGTTTAAGTAAGTCTAAATCGGTATGGTGAAATGGGACGGCCCGTTAAATTCGATTAGGCATTCCACCCATTAATTTTCGATCGGGGACAAAAATCGGCAAGGAAAAATTCTTAAAGAAAAATCGGCAAAGAAAAACTCTTAAAAAATGGCAAGAAAAAACTCTTAAAAAAATCGGCAAGGAAAAACTCTTAAAGAAAAATCGGCAAAGAAAAATTCTTAAAGAAAAATCGGCAACGAAAAATTCTTGAAGAAAAATCGGTAAAGAAAAATCGGCAAGTACAAAATCTTAAAAAAAAATCCTTAATGAAAAATTCTTAAATAAAAATTCTTAAAGAAAAATCGGCAATCGGCAACTCTTAAAGAAAAATCGGCAAGATAAAATCGGTAAGTTAAAATCGACAAGGTGAAATTGGCAAAAAAAAAAATCGGCACAATAATAAAAATTGTTGAAGAAAAATCGGGAAAATAAATCGGCTTGATAAAATCGGTATATCGGATGGTTTCCTTCAGTCGGAAGTGAACCAGCGTTTGATGGATCGATCAATCGGTTGATCCGGTTCATTCGATTAGGCACCTAGGACTGGTCGGACCGTTTACCTTGACACTTCGAACCGTTAATGCTCGATTTTAACGAGCCATGGGTTATACCCGGCGAAAGGTCTATCGAGTCAATCACATTTTCGACCGCACACGCACACGACGATTTAACCTTCGTGCAACATTCTGTACAGCAATTAACTGCAATCGAGAGTAGTAATTGCGTCGAATGATTCGTATACGTGGAGATACCGTTGATGGTCCGTAGGAGTAGTGAAAAATGAATTATCATCCAGGCCACACGAGGGTCCCGTCTCATTCTCGCCTGATATATGAGATATCCCGGATACGAGATCGTTTCGGTTGCGAAACGAAAATCACTGTCAGGGATACACGTGCCTTTCTCGAGGCCAATCCTCTTCAAGTTCCCGTCTATCCAATTCAACGAAACTGCTTTTTTTATATATATATATATTTTTACTTCCTCGTTTTTGTAAGGTTACGAAATTTTCTTGGCTAGACAGGTCGTCAATCATTCGATGAACGTTTTTGAAAATAGCGCAGATTTTTTTTTTGGTTTTTTAAATTTATGTTTGGGTTACCGTTATAAAAGAATAAGCAAACATTCATTTTTGTTTGGGTTTGGGTTAGAATATGATAAAAAATAGTTAAATAGTGTTAAACAATTTCTTTTTTCTTTTAGCTTGGACATTTTTATAAATAGAAAGTTTAAATACTTTTTTATAGATTGTTTGGAGTTTTTAAATGAGGATTCCAAAAATTGTCGATTTTTCGAACTCAACCCCAGGTTTTATTTAAGAAATTGTAATAAGGCGTTTTTCGAGTAAAAATATATGCAAAACTCTTCATGGAATCCTTTCTAAGGATCTATAATTTCAAATACCGAATCTACGCTTTTGAATTAATCATTTTTCTTTCTTAGTTCCATCGATAGAGGGATAAAAAAAATATTTTTCTTAATTCCATCTATACATTAATTAAAAAATAATTGTTCTCAATTCCATCGATAAATAATTTTCAATCCTTCAAGCTAAACCCAAACAAACTTTACAGCGATTTCCAAAAAGCACGAAACCAACGAAAAAATTCAAAAACTCCAAAAATAAAACCATCTATCTAAAAAAAAAAAATTTCATTATTTTCTCACCATACCAATCAAACATCAACAATCAACTACAACTTTCACGATCCAAAAAAAAGTAAACCAAAAATCCCTAACCCCCATAAAACACATATGATCAAAAATTTGTCAAATTCAAAAAAAAACAAAAACTCTCCTCGAAGATCCGTCAAACGTTTTCCAACAAGGTTGGAAACGTCAAACCCAAGTCAGGCAGTTTCGATGAAAAGGAGTCAAGAAACCGTGAAATATCTCAATTCCTGATGCCAGCATCCCTAGATGGTCGCGTGTGTATTTTCCGCGGATCGTTCTCGCGTTTCTATGCACGCGCGATATAATCGGCTTAACGATGACTCGACGGTTATAGTATCGTCATTGAAAGGGAATAAGCGGGTGAAGGGGCCTTTTTAGGGTAAACCTTGAACGAGCCCTTGCAGCAGGGTGAAACGAAGGTTAGTTTCTACTACGAGGGTCAAAACATGGCGCACCTTCGTGAGCAGAAAAAAAAGAAAAGCTTGTTGGCTAGATCTTCCTTCTTTTACACTCCCCCCCTCCCCTTTCTCCCCCTCCAAAAGCATCCAAAAGAAACGTCAAACGTCTCTTTCCGCGTGACTATTTCTCCCGGGGACGCGTCGTGTCCTTCTTTCTCCGATGAACCTCTCGAGCGCTCCGCCGTTAATCCGAGAACCGGAAATGATTGGCAACCGTTTAGATCGCGCCGGGGATTAGAATTGTACCTCGGCAAAACGAGGCTGACTGCCGTCGCGAAATTCTTCGTGTTGCTCGAACGTGAACAGGCTGAGAGAAAACGAAAAGTAGGAAAGAAGTCGAGCAGCTAGAAGGCGCGATGGGGGGGGGGGGGGCTTGAGAAGAGAGAATCCTCGTCGTCGCTGCTGTCAGAATTTTGACGACACAATTTTCTCTCCCCGAGGATTAATTCTTCATGGAAGATCCAATGCGAAAAGAAGTCGAAGAGAGCAGTAGGAAAAGAACGGAGAAGGGAAAAGGGGGATGAGTTTTTAAATGCTGATGTAAAGCGAATCGAAAAAGGGTAACTCGTCTTCTGCAGCGGTCGGTATGTTTTGCATTGATCATTATAGGGAGTCCGAACGAATTAAAACGTTGGCGAATCCTACAGCTTGGAACGGTAGCTTCGATAGGGGAAAGTGGTGGAATCCTGTTTTTACCCGGTTTGGTTTCATTTCTGCAATCGTCAATTGGCTGTTTCTGTATGTTTGATAAATTGGAATGCTACGGGGTTTGACCACTTCGTGGTCGGAATCGACATATTGTGTTCACTGTCCGACGGAGACTAATCGATCGGGTCGCATCCTTCAAAAAAATCAATATACTTTTTGACTTGGCACTTGTCACTTGTTCACTGCGCTAATTCGTAATCTCCGGGGCTACGATAGCTACCGTAATCTGCAGCAGAGAAAAATGTCCAAAAAGTATTCTAGAATGGGTTTTTCCCATTTTCGCAGTCTAATTTTGCACTTTCGGCAAAAACTCGGGCAGTTTCGTAATCAGCGGAAAATTTCCGATTAAATAGACTCTTTTAAAAGGTTAAAAGCGGAAAAAAAATTTTTTCGAACTCCCCTGGCCACTTTCCCAGAATCTTGAAAATCACGAAATTTCAACAGGTCGTAGAAGGAACTTCTTTTATGCTATGGACTTTCATTGGGGGGGTTTGGAAAAGGTTTTTGCCTGACTTAAATAATGGCGTTGGATTCGTATCGATATCTCTTATAGTTTCCCCGGAATATCCCCTTGAAAAATCGCTAAAAAAACGCAAAGGGGTATGTATGGAAAAATTTGCAAAAATCGATGGTCCAACTTTGAAATTCTGCCAAAAATCGAAAAATCAT